>JAVQKG010388469.1:0-12986 GCA_036025885.1 Hypseleotris bucephala | reverse complement strand
ATCTGTAAAACATAATCAATACATGACATATATAAACAGCACTGCTATCATTGATATCTGTAAAACAACATTATCAATACATGACCTATAAAAACAAAAGCCAAAGATTCAAAACAGTCCTATTTGTTAAACTACACCAGTTTTTTAGAGATTAGATTTATGGGTTTTTGAAGTGAGCTAAACTTGGTGAATTTGGTCCTTTCAAAAGACAATTTTATATTTTTTTTAAGAAGCCAGCTTAGATGCAACTCATATCGTACAGAAAATACTCTGACAGATCACATTTTGGATAAACGCTTTGCCATAGGGCCTACATTTGTGAGTCAGTTTTGGTGCTTATCCGGGCAATGAAATGCATCTATATAAGATATAATTTCATTAAACACTATTAGTAGTGTGTATTTGTTGCTGATTTGGTAAAATGGGTGTAATTAAATATATATTCTGTTGATCGATTTACATCATGCGCCCCTAAATTTTCTGCCTGCGCCCCTAAAAAAAATCAGTTAGGGGCCACTGTGCCCCTGACAAAAAAAGTTAGTCTGGAGCCCTGCATATATAAACTCATATCTGTTCTTTGTATTAAGGCTGTAAGACACTGCTTTGTTCTGAACCTATTTTCTATTTGGGAGCAGACACCAAGCTGAATGACTGCAGGAGTAACAGGACTCAGTGTGGTGATGGTGATGAAGCCCACTGTGTGATCAATGGGACAGACTCCTTCTGCTCCTGTAAACCAGGCTTTCAGAAGTTAGGCCATCACACATGCGGAGGTACACAGACACTAAAACACAATGCTTGTTTAAAAAGAGGCTGCAGTGGTTTAGCAGGTGGTGCACTTGTTGGAAGGGTGGCAGTTTGATATTCTCTCCAACCACTTGTTACAGCTGGTGTCTTTGAGCACCCACCTTGCCAAAATGTATGTGAGAGACTATAGGCGTTCTATGGCTGGCACAGCTGTCAGTCTGCTACAAGGCAACTGTGGCTTCAGTGGTTAATTTTTGCCACCATGAATAAAAAGTGCATTTGATTGTAAGAAATTTAGAAAGGGACTATAAACACATCTACAGCTTATTTTTATGACTGTATTATATTGATGAGCCTTATAATAAGCATTTATTTATTGTCAAAGTTGTAATCCTTCTTTTCAGATAAGAACGAGTGCTTGCAGTTTGGAGTGTGTTCCCACATGTGCAATAACACCAAAGGTTCATATAAATGCAGCTGTCACAAGTACTTCACCAAAATCCATGACACATGCAAAGCTGACAGTAAGAATCCTCTTCTGTAAATTATTAGGCATATACTTTTTTGCCTACACTTTTTTGTATGACTGAAACCTGAATTTGTTTTATGCTAATTCTCTACCCAGACAGGAACAGCAGTCGTCACATTCTCTACATCGCTGATGACAATGAGATTCGCAGCCTAGACCCTGGCATGCCAAACTGGCGCTATGAGCAGACCTTCCAGGGTGACGCCAGTGTACGCATAGATGCCATGGACCTTCACATTAAATCAAACCGCATTTTTTGGACAAACTGGCACACAGGCCGCATTTCCTCATATGAACTCCCAGGACCCGTCTCATCATCCACATCCTACAACCAGCGCCATAGGAGACAAAGTGAAGGCAGGATCACAAACCTACAGGTAAAGCTTATACTACATTTTAAAATACTAAATAATCCTAGCTGTACTCCAGACATTTAAAAAAAACTTCAAATTAGCTATCTGACCCTGTTCTATTATGTGAAAAAGGTCGTCTATAGTCTGTAAAAGGCAGGGGAGGGATTAAAGTTAAACTTATCTAGTTCTACTGGTCAAGTGGTTTCCCACAAACTCATATTTGATGTTGCTGTAGAGGCCAGGGAAGGAACTTAAATATATCAATATTATGACAAATTACCTACTTTACATCATAGAACAGGGACAGATAAAGCTTTTTTTATTAGTCTATTTTAGGAAACCACGCCACGGACGGTCCTTTGAGCTATAAACCTAGAATGTGTAACTAAGTATTTCTGTTTTACCCACAGATTAAGGAGCTGAAGATGCCCCGTGGTATTGCTGTGGACTGGGTCGCTGGTAACCTCTATTGGACAGATTCTGGGCGAGATGTGATTGAGGTGGCGCAGATGTCGGGACAAAACTGCAAAACACTAATCTCCGGCATGATCGATGAGCCCTATGCGATTGTAGTGGATCCACAGAGAGGGTATATAACTCTATTATGTTTAACTGGAGTCTGCATGTTCTTTCTGTATTACAATGGGTTCTCTCTGACTTTCTCCCACTATCCAAAGAAATGCATGCCGCTAAGTTGCTCTGAATGATTGTGAGATTGAATGGTTGTCTATATGTCTGTGTCTTTCTGTGTGCCTTTCATTGTCCAGGGTAAATATACCTTATGCCTATAGTTGCTTATATAAACTCCAGTCACCTGCCATCCCTAAGTAGAATTAGTAGAAAACATGATTGAATCTATATACTGCATGCATGTTTTCTTTGCATTTTAAATGATACAATCTTTTTTCCCTTATTCAGTACCATGTATTGGGCAGACTGGGGCAACCATCCCAAGATTGAAACTGCTTCTATGGACGGGACACTCAGACAGACCTTGGTTCATGAGAACATCCAGTGGCCCACAGGTCTATACCTTAAAACCACCAAGACTTATGCGCTATACTGCACATAATCTTATTTACAACTATCAACTTTCTCTCTCCATAGGTTTGGCTGTGGATTACTTCAATGAGCGTCTATACTGGGCCGATGCTAAACTCTCCCTCATTGCTAGTGTTCGTCTGGATGGATCTGATCCTGTTATTGCTGTATCTGGAATCAAAAACAGTTGAGAAATTTACCTTTTTTCACAAACAATAACTATTGACAAAAATGACACAAAACTACAAACTATCACATTTTCTGTTTTATCTAGACCTGCTACATCCATTTAGCATTGACATATTTGAAGACTATATTTATGGCGTGACGTACATTAGTAACTTTGTGTTCCGGGTCAACAAATTTGGGAAAGGCTCAATGGAGAATCTCACCACCGGCATCAACCACGCCACTGACATAGTACTCTATCATCGCTACAAGCAGCCAGAAAGTGAGTTGAATTTTTTGTATATCAATCACAAAGTACTGGTTTATTTTCCATGTAAATTTGTTCATACGCTGTTTCTTTATTTCAGTGACAAACCCCTGTGACCGGAAGAAATGCGAGTGGCTTTGTCTGCTCAGCCCCAGTGGACCAGTGTGTACTTGTCCTAATAACTATGTGGCCAACAATGGGACGTGTGTGGAGAGACCCAGCCCCACTCAGTCACCTTTCTGTAAGTTTATAGAAATCAGTGAATCAAGCATGTATGCATGACTGGTAGAAACTTATTGTCCAGTTAAAGTATGGTATGTCTCCTTCAGGGCAGCTGTGGCCATAGTTTACCACCACTAGTGTGTCACTGTGAAGTGGATGAGAGTGATCTAATTGTATATTATTTTATTATTTTTAGCTCCTCCCACTGGCACCTGTGACATTCAGTGTTTGAATGGTGGAAGCTGCATCCTGAATGCCCGACAGGTGGCTAAGTGTCGCTGTCAGCCGAGCTACACCGGTGAGAGGTGTGAGGTCAATCAATGCAGGAACTACTGTAAGAACGGAGGCACCTGCATTGGTTCGCATACAGGTACAACATCTTTATCAAAGAATATCCAATAGACAATGTTCATAATAAATAATAGAAAATGCTTAAAAGTGTCTAACTGACCCTGTCATATGATGTAAAGTAGTTAATCTGTAGTCTATAGAGGCCACGACTGCTATTGGCCAAAGTGGTATTCTACAAACTCTGATCTAATGTTACCGTATAGGCCAGTGGAAAGTAAAATAATAATTCCGACTGATCTGGCCTACTACATCATTGAACAGGGTCAGATAAAGCGTATTTAAAATTTTCTAAGATTTGCTTTATTATATTAGAAAGCTTACGAATAGACCTTTAATGTCTTACTCAGTCATGTTTCTTGTAAAAGCGTACCATATGTGCATTTCAGGTGCTCCGACCTGCAGATGCCAGAAGGGCTTCACAGGTCCCACTTGTAGGCTTCACACTTGTCAGGATTACTGCCTCAACGGTGGCAACTGCACAGTCAATATGGGCAACCAGCCAACATGCAGCTGCCCACCAGAGTACTTAGGAGACATGTGCCAATACAGTAAGCTGCCTTCGATGTTATCAGACCAAGTGTTAAGATTCAAGATCTCAGACAAATCTTTCTAATATTTATCTTATTCACAGGTAAATGTGAAGGGTTCTGTGAAAACGATGGGACCTGTTTACAAACATCAAATGGTACGAAGTTGTGCCGCTGCTCCAGTCAGTTCATCGGACGCCAGTGTGAGATCAACAAATGTCTTTTCTGTGGAACCGGCGACTGCCTGACATCACCCACCGGAGAGGTTTCCTGCCTGTAAGAGCTATAAAACATACTAATTACTCAAATGCTACAAAGTTTTGATCAAGTATAAAACATAGATATGTAATATTTTTATTCCTTTGTCTAGCTGTTTCAACGGTCAAACTCAACCTAGCTGCTACTCATGTTTAGACTACTGCGCCAACGGTCAATGTTCAGTTGACACACGGACACTTCTGCCTCAGTGCAAGTAAGCCCACTTTCACATTTATCAAACAATTCACGTTCTGTTGAATTGTATTGTGTATTGTATTTTATTTGGATGTACATATTTTCAAGTTTGGCACATTGCTCTGTAGGTGTCCTGTTAGCTGGCAAGGGTACAGATGTGAAGTTGCAGCTGCACCTGTGGATTCATCAACTTCTGGTGGAAGTATGTGAAATCAGATATACATATTTTTTACATAATACATTTCTGTTTGCTAAAATTATTTTCTCTTTTGCAGACACTGCTTCAGTTGTCATTCCAGTGCTTCTGCTGCTCCTGTTGGCATTGTTAGTGGTTGGTGCCATCTTGTGGTACAAACGGAGAATGCGAGGGTAAGTTTGTATTTTGGAGGCTTCATTTTAAACTTTGCTTTATCTCTTCTTCACACCAATTCTACCAGGTTTCTCTTTCCTAGCTTTATTACAAGTGCATAACCATATATTTCCTGTCCCCCAGGTCTCTATGGCTGGGCAAATCTTGTTCTCAGTCCTTGCGGTAACTTTATAGGGCTATATAATTCACCCTCAAATCGTCTCCCCTCCTTTCAATAATTTAAGACTCAATGTCTGTCTATTTGTGTATCTATTAGTTGAAGTTGTATATTTATTGTTACGTGTTACCTCCTGTTTGGCTCCAGATGGGGTTTCCCACCCAGCATCCCAGGAACTTCTTTTGATAATTGAAATTTGCTGTGTTTTGTCTTTTTTGCATCTCCATGCCTTCCTTTGTTTACATAGCTTGCATAATATTTATCAGTTTTGTCATTGCTGGGTTTGATCAAATGACCTTTGAAAAAAAAGTTCATTTGAAAGCCATTGTCTTTATTGTGTCAAATGTATGTACAACCCTTATACAAAAATATTAGGTCAATAGTAATATGGTATTGTGGTTTTGTTTCATTCAGTATATTAGTTTTTAATATTGCTTAATTTGTTTTTTTCTTGTTGTGTGTTTACAGTGCAAAGGGTTTCCAGCACCATAGAATGACAAATGGAGCCATGAATGTTGAGATTGGGAATCCAGCTTATAAAATCTATGAAGGCGACCCTGACGATGATGCAGGAGAGCTCCTGGATTCAGACTTTGCTTTGGACCCAGACAAGGTAAACTTTTATAAAATATTATTATGTTTGTTAAACAAAACAAACCTCCTCATGTTATAAAATGTCCACTGACATATCACTTTCTTTGCCCCACAGCCAACCAACTTCACAAACCCAGTCTACGCCACCTTGTACATGGGTGCCCACAACAGTCGTAACTCTCTGGCCAGCACAGATGAGAAGAAGGAGCTCCTGTCCCAGGGCGATGACGACATGAGTGACCCGTTGGCATAAGAGCTTGGCCTGGATTGAACTCTGTCTGAATTTGCTCTGGTCAGCTGAGGAAGCGCTGAGCCCTCTCAACTTTTACCGATGGAAAAGAAAAGCAACAAACAAGAAGCAAGAACACTGTATAAAATGTATAAAATGAAGGACTACTTTTTAAAGTACTGGCAGTATTATATTTTGTTCTTTGAGAAAAAAAAGGAAAATCATCTAGTGATGAAAAGGAATAATTTTATAGAAATTTATCAAGTTCTTTTAAGGTTTTACTCACCCTTGTCCTCACAGCTCTCCCTCCCCTCTCATGCATATAGCCACTACCTCTGTGCAAATGTAAAAGATAGAGCCATACCAATGGCAGTGGAACAATTTTAATTTTTTATTTTTGTATGAATTGTATAGGGAAAAGAATATTGTTCCATCTTAAATAACGTTGCCAAGTTGCTCACGAGAGGAGAAATGCTCACACGAATGCTTCCTGGATGCTGGTGGGGCTGTTTACATGATGTATTGTGTATGTTTGCTGCTGAAAGAGGAGGAGAGGTTTTATAACTGCACATGTACACACGGAGGACGCAGCATCACAGACCGTGTCTGTCTGATTGTCTCAAAGAACTACATTCAAGTGATTGTCTTTTACCTTCTTGCACAGACTAAAGTTATATATTTGCATATATATAAACCTATTAACAAAGTGTCTTGAGAATATACCCAGGAATACAAACAACAGTAACAAATAGCAGTCTGTACTTTTAACAGTTTTATTTTTAGCCATTGTATAATTGGCGTTTTAGCGATGAATGAGTCAGTGTCAGTGTGTGTGCTGGAAGAACATGATTGTATTAAAGTCACATTCCAGGATAAAGGTCTGGGATGATATCTGTGGCCTTGGTTTAGCTACTGCAGGACACTCTCCTCAGAGTCAGCTCTGAAAATAGACACGTTTGTGTTGAGAGTGAAACACACTTCTGTGAATTACAGTTATCACTGAGATGCAATCTGTGACAAAGAAAAATAGCAGAGTGGTTGTATTTAGCTTTTGTGTCTTTGATTGTTAATCTACTTTCAGGAAGGGCCAGGGAGACCGCTTGATGGTACGCTTTTGTGTGGGAGATTACTTCTTTTTTTTTTAGTGTATGTAATTACATGTATATGTAATTTAGGTTGAAACTCATTGTTACGCATTCCCAGGAAGAGCACTGATCAGCTTCCTGATAGTATTCCTTTTAATTCCTTTGGCTTGCTGCTAATGCTAACCATCTGTCTTCTGTCAGTCTGAGTTTAGCCTTTAAAGTGTTGCTCTGTGTGGCACCATGCTGCTTTTATCTTAGGTTTTATCAGCCATACCTGCCAATGCTCTGCATGGTGCACACATCCAGATCAGCTTTGCGCTTCACTTGTTAACAGTATTGATCATTTATTTTTTTGAGTTTTACTTTGTTAATTTTCATCACATCATGGAAACTAAAACAATCATTTTTGGTTGGAAAAATTTATTTGATGGCAAAATCCACATGGATATTTGTGGTCATAATTGTTTTGTTATAATTGCATTTCTTTTTGATATAAGAAATTAAATGGATTTTTATAGTAGAAATGTACAGTGGCTCCGTTTGTCATTTGTCATTTGTGAGGGAAGGGAAAAGTTATTATGGCTTAAGATCATCAACTAAACTATACCCCAAAGTGCAAAATAATTGCTTGTTTGAATGTCGTTTTATCTGACAATAAGGCCATAATAAAATTAGTCTTATAGTTACAATATTTCATATTTATTTATTAACAGAAAGTGTCATTTTGATGTCAATATAATTTGTTTTCTAAAAAAAGAAAGTTTGATTGGAATGTACATTCATCTCATTGTCCATCTAAACAATAGTGTCTCAGTCATGTTTAGCCAGGTTAAGTAGTGTAATACAGGTCCCTTGTGTGTCTCAGACACAGTTTGTGTCAACTGAAGATGTCTCTGAAGCTGGAAGCAAAAAAGTTCAAAACACACCTCTGAGCAAATGTCCTTCATCCACCACCAGACCGACTGTAATCCCACCATATCTGAGCAAAAAGCAGTCCATAGGATTTCTTCATTTGTCACTTTCAATATGTCACAGTGTGACAGAAAGTGTTGTCTTGTTAAAATACAAAAAGCTTCAAACATACAAAACAAGGCACAAAGACACTTAGGTCTGTAGAAAGAAAACTATACGCCTCATTAAAAATGGTGTGCCTTTAAAAGCTTACATCTGGGTCTTCAGTCTTTGCATATTTAGCACAAATAATATTGTAGTAGGCATAAAAAAATATAAAGGTTTACAAATGAATGATTATGGCTGACTCGCATGTAACACTGTTTATACAAAAGGCACTTAAGACATAAATGTAAGATAGCTGAAATCATTTGGTTCGCCTAGCTTGTTCAAAAACCTGAATGGTCTTGAATGCACAAAAAATGATTGAGTTATTTGTGGCTTGTGTTATACAACAGTTCATTACCATTATAAGATTAAAGGCTTTTAATGTTTTAAGACCAAAATCCCAGCAGCAGAGTTGGCATCTTCCCTCCATGTGGCGTGTATTGCAATGTACTGCATATTATAATGAATAAGCAAACTCTGTGGTCCAACAGCCAGCCTCCAGTTCAGTCTGAAGTTGCCCTCTGATTTGGTGAGTTCCCAAAAGGACCCTATTGTGCTTCTGCCATAGATCCTTTTCACTTAAGTGGCCTAAAGGAGCCTCCATAAATAAATAAATTACCCAGCAAAAACAAGGCCTCTGTGGTGCCCCCTTTTGGGATGTGCAGCCTCATGTTTGAGATGAACCACCAGGACGGGCACAAGAGGAAGAGGAGGGTTATGAGGAAGGGTATAAGTGTCAGATAAGTATTTTAGGGTCTCTTCCAGCCGCTCCGGATCAGTGCGTCAGCTCGCAGGAAAGGCTGGTTTCTCAGATCTGTGAGTAGGCAGGGAGACAGGGAACACGCATGTTAGACGCAGTAGTTTCTTTCACAATCTTTTATATGCACAATAATATATGCGCTTTTTCAGTAGCAAGTTAGAGGACTAGCTAGCTCTGTATACGGTACTGTTAGCATTCCCATAACCTTTCTATTATACAGATTCACTGTTAAATTCAAAGGTTTTGGAAATGCCCCTTGTAACAACAAAATGTTAAAAAGCATAATTATTACTGTTACAGAAAAGTGGTTAACAGGCTCCATGGTCAACATCTGTATGTGTTATTAGGGACACTAACACTTTTAGTATTTGCATATACCTAGAGCCTGTTGACCAAAATGCTGTTTTTTTAACAAATGCAAACAACATTTAGCTTGGACAACACATAGTGGACATAGTTGACAGGTGAGAGGTTTATAGACACTAGACAACATGCAACATGTAAAGGGAACAGGGATGATGACGATGATGATGGGGATGAGCATACACAAAAATAAAAATATGGCACTTTTTTGTAAAGTTCTCCAAGTACATATTTAGTATTTAAACAAACACGTTACATTGTATTTACTGCTTACCACCACCAGTATGTGACTGTGAAGTGAATACATATTGGACTACGTTCTGAGACACTTTTGGAGGTTTTAAAGGCAAAATATAAAACCTATTATTAACAGTTTTTTTTATTTTGTAGTTGTTTTGTTTAATTGCATCCAAAGCACTAGCTGAAGCAGCTGACATCGCTGTAGCAGCACACAACAGCTGAAAGGCCAAGCCGACCATGGATCAGCCAAAGCTACCTCTCTTACTCTTACCCTCTGTTAGAAGTGGAAAATACTGTCATTTATCTTCTTTTGAGCTGAAGGTGAGATAAACAGTGGTGGATGAGGAGAAAAGTCCAATGTTAGTGGGAAAACCAACACCATACAGGTTAGTATCATCAACAAAAAAGTAGCCAAACCTCTGAGTCTGCGACTGTTGAACTCAGCTTGATATAATTATGGCGCAAATTTTATATGTCGTGCAAGATTGGTCAAATTATATGCATATAATATGTATATGTGAAAGTATATGTACTAAGAGGTTTGGCTTCCTCCTATCGTCATACCAGGCTTGATAGGAGTGTATTCAAAGTCATACACAAACAACTAACAACAGCCCACGTTAGTTCACAGTATTTTTTTATAATATAATGGATGTATCATGGATGTATCATGGAGGTATCATGCGGCATGCAAAGGGGGACAGGGTCATACGGGGCATGGACAACCTTGGCATTAGGGGCAGGGACAGGGCTAGCAGTTGGCGTCTTCACAGAGGTTGGCTTCACAGAAGAACCGTGAGCCGCGTTTAGCAGTGCGGGCTGTGAAGGGCACGCTCTTCAGAACTGAGGGAGGAGGGGGAGGAGAGAGAACAGGTCACATCCGGCACAATGCATTTAGGATTCAAGGACCACCTTCATATTTCATGTATTGTATGTCACTGGTGAAAATATGCTTATGTGCTTCTACTCGGGCTTTTTTCTTTTTTTGATAATGGTTGTGATAGCTGGGTGTACACAATATCTTGGTAAACCATAGTTATTTTCTAAAAGCATTTTAAGTTAGATGCAACACCGTGATTAAAGTAGTAATCTGTAGGTTTCCTGAAATACGAAATAGTTAAAATATCTAAGTGCATAACCAATAGAAGTTTTATCTCAGTCTCTCCACAGGTTCTACAACATTAAATCTGAGTTTATGTGGGGTAATACACCACTCAAAACTACAATTTGTCAAAGTGGTAACCCACAAACTTTGATTTGATGTTTCTATAGAAGCCACAGGGGGGGTTCAATTTAAAAAAGTTATAACATTATATTAAAAGTTAGTTACTGAGACATCTAAATTACTCTATACAACAGCTTTCACACAAGGTATCTGTTCTTTGTTATATTGGATAAAAACACTAAAAAAACAACATATTCAAACTATCTTAAATTCAAATTTAAAACCTTTTTAGTAGTATTTCCTACACTATGTACAATGGACATATGCTTGAGTGGCTGTATATTGAGCTGGTGCAGCTGTGGTTGCAGACAGCTCGTCATGGAATAACTAATGAGTGCTGTGCTCCAGATGTGGTGGTGTCTGGACCACATAGCACAAGGTACACTGCAGAGGAGCTGAGCAGTGAATCACTACTGTCATCTTTGGCCTGCGTCGCGAGGGGCTCTTGGTCCCTGCATGGGGTCTACGGAGGATCCTGTCTGTCCCACCTGTGATAATGTCCTCAATAGTGCCGTCTTTCCCCTCATAAACGGGCCGGTGGTCTTTGGCTTGTCGTCTGCGCAGCTCGGCTATAAGCTCCTGCTGCTGATGCCTCTTCTTCTGAGCCTGGACCTGAACCAGCAGAGGGCACACAAGTCATTCACTGCACACCACACTGACTGTTGTAGCACTGAGTATTGAGTATACAAGGGATTTTGTTGTACCTTAGGGTCATGCTCCTTGGCTTCCTGAGCAAGTAACTTCTCCCGCATGGCTTCTTCCTGCTTTTTCCTCAGTTCATTCTCCTCCACTGCATCCTGTTGTGAAAAGTTAAGACCCCCCGTTAACAACTTCAAACAGCAACCCCCCAGAATAAAAGAAGTCTCCCTTCATTCAATAAAACTGTAGTCTGGAAGTTTTCTAAAAATAATATTCTTTATAAATTATTCCTTACATTTTTTAAGGAATTTTTTAATGCATAATAGACCATTTGATCATATTCTATGACGTAGAGTGGGCAAACTATTTTACTTTAGTGCCTCTACAGACAACATACTTTGCATCATGGAACATGGATGAATGGTCAATTTTAAGTATTAAAAATAAAATGTAATAATATTATATATTATTATATATTATAATATATAATAAAAAGTATTTTATATTTTTTTACTTTTTCTTATTTTAGAAAACTTATGGACTACACCTTTAAAAACACACCAGTCATTCTAGACATCTCTTAGATAGCACTTGCACTTTTGTCACATAGACAAATAGACATCAAAATCTTTGCACGTTGACTTGACTTGAATCTCATAAATCCTGAGTGAGAACAATTTAAGGAAGTGTGCAGTGCGTCGGGGCCAGGGTGAGGCTGTCCGGGGGTGAAGGGGAGGAGGCTGCACTGGGGTTAAAAACCAGTCTAAACACCACCACATCTGCTGCTCCAGAGTGAGACCCAGCTGGCCTTTCCTGTTATTTGGCCCAAGACACTGTTCCACGTCCTGCTTTGCCCTACTGCGCTTCAAATGACAACATCCAAGTCCCAAAAGCCAGAGAATACTGCAACTAAAAGAAGTATGAAATGTATAGCAGGAGTGCTCTTACCTTGTACGCTTTGATAAATCGCACAAACACAGGGAAAAACACAGAGGGTGGGGTCGTCTTGGCACTCTCCCCAAAGTAGTTTACCACATTGTTGAAGGCTTCCTAGAAGAGAGGACAGGGCCAGAGTGGAAGCAAGTTTGTAAATTTACTGTGACTTCAGAAGCAGGAACTGTTCTTTATCACAGATTTCACAGGTGCAGCTGTGGTTAGGTTTACTGACACTTTATTTTATTCTTTTCTAATGTTGACAATTTGGGCTGGCAATGGTACAGTAGGTAAAGCAAGTTGCCTGCTAAGCACAATGTTGATAGTTCAATGCCCACCTGATTCAAACTGCTGTTGTGTCTTTGGGCAAGATACTTCACCCACCCTCACCCTGATGTACTGCATTATGTACTGTATGTTAAAATAAGCTGCCAAATATCCCCAGGACAACTGTGGCTACTGTGTAGGTAGCTTACCACAATTAGCATGTGATTGTAGTGAATAAAAAATGCATTCAATTGTAAAGTGCTTTGAGTACTGAGAGAAGCATTTCATAAACTAGATGCAGGCTGTCGTAAACGACAGCAAATGTATATCGGCGAAACGCCCCATGCGTCTGCGTCAACTGCTATAACACCGACTGCCTTATGGCGGAGGAGGTGGTGGAAGTGTG
>JAVQKG010388431.1:0-22143 GCA_036025885.1 Hypseleotris bucephala | reverse complement strand
AAGTGAATTTGATATTGACTTATAATGTAGTAGTTGTAAAGTGTATGTCAGTTTCTACTGGACAAAAAGAGTTCCACATTACTAAATATGTGTCTAGTTATTTTATTATATAAAATTTTGTCATTGGAAAGCCTCAGTGCTAAACCAAGAGGCAATGATCATAGTTTTATGGAAATATGGCGACCTCTGGTGGAACACTTGCCCTGTGATCTGAAAAATGTTTTTTAGTTGAAATACCAGGATTTGCACGTTATTCAATTCATTTTTTTTTTAAATTAGACATAGACATACCATGTAGTTACTTAATGTTTGAGTAGATTTTTCACCAAATGCTGTTTGATCTTTTTCTTAGAATACCCGTGTCTTTTTCTTGCAGTACCAGTCTAAAGTTGCTAACATTTGTTTCTTTGTTTTCAGGTGGAGTCGACTCAGAGTATGATCCGCATCCTTGGACTCTCGGCCACTCTCCCCAACTACCTGGACGTGGCCTCATTCCTCCACGTGAATCCTTACATAGGGCTGTTCTCCTTCGACGGGCGCTTCAGACCTGTGCCCCTCGGACAGACGTTTGTAGGAGTCAAAACTACCAACAAGGTATTGCCATTGTCAATGACATTAAATCTGATGTCATCACTTTCCAATCGTTTCACACCAACTCCCTCCAATGACAATTAATTAAAATACCAAACTAACCAGAACTAAATAAGGCTCAACCATGACTAAAGAAGGTCTAGACCAGGATTAAACTAGGCTGGGATTAAACTAAACTATTTGTTTTGCCAAGACCAGGATTAAATTGTGCCTAAAACAAGACTATTGACTACAGTAAGTCCAACAGTACCATACCAGGATCAAAATGAAACCAAACTTGAACTGACAAGACTCTTGAGCACCAGTAGAAATATGTGTACCTTAGTCTGAGAAACACTATCTTATGTCATTGTGGAGGTCACTTTTATATCAGCACATACTGTTTCCTTTGTAATTACTTGCTTGAGAATGCATCCATGACCTAGGATTCTTTATATAGTTACTTAGGAATACTTGTTTGATGGTTAAAAAGTGTTTAATGAGAGTGCTTATTATTTTCTCCCTTTCATAGATCCAGCAGCTTCATGACATGGAGGAGGTGTGTTATAACAAAGTACTGGAGCAAGTGAAGGATGGACATCAGGTAAATGTTTGTGTGCTGTGCTTATAAGTACAGACTATTTCTTAGTACTAATGACCTTTTTAAGCAGTCTCATATATATTAAAGGTATCAGTTATAATTTAAATACCACTGTAGTCTGCTTCTAATTCAAGTTAATGTTTGGACATGTTTAAAAAAATATTTAATTTATATATTAGACAAGCAAAAGTAGTTTTTCACCTATTTGACCATTTTCTACTCTTTCGAATATATTTCCAAGCAATGGCTCAGGCAAGGAGTTTTATAGGTCTTTTTCTTCACAGTAAAAGTTGTTCTGGAAGTGAGGCAAAGTCTAAAGTTTATATTCCCTCTTGACAACAACATTTCTGTGAACTTTTTCATAAATAGTAAATATTTTTGCCAACATTTTAGCTCAAACGTGTGGTATCTGGAAGTCTCTAAAGTCCTTATCTTCTACTTTTCTGCTTCTCCATCCTTTGGTTTACTCTGGCAGCTTCTGAGATGTCTACAGGGAACGTGAGAGAGTTTAGCGATTAGCTCCCATCTGCTAAAGCTTCCCATAGAGAACTGTTGTTATCCTGCTAGCATTATTTTTTACTGCATTCTCAAATAAAAGTCAACTCAAGTCTTGTGCCCATTTTCTCATTTAAGTTCCTTCTCCGCCCATGGGATGCAAAAAGGTTTCCTAAATGTGCATGTTTTTGTTAGGGCATTCATTAGCTCCCTAAACTGCAACTAAAAGTTAATTTATTCACTTTTATCTGTGGAGATCCCCCTACTGTTTCAGACAAAAGTAATGTCTTATTACATTGCCAGAATGCAACAAATATAGAACATATTGTATAATACAATATAGTTATAATTAATAAAGTTCAACAGTTGTACATTGTTTTAATTAAGTGAAACTATTATTTGTCTTGGTGAATTCCCCCATTGTTTTGAACTATACCAAAATGGACTATAGAAGCCCCCTTAACGCCGGTCAACTTCATTTTACCGCACCAGCATTTTGACAACTTTATATCTCTGCAGCCTTACCTCAACAAAAGCCCAGTCTGGCCGCTCTTAGGACCCTTGTGTAGAAGTGGCTTTGACATATATTAATTTCATCTGGGAGGGATCTGATGGATGAAATTTCCTTTACGATTTTCCCAGCAGTCTCCTTTTGGGGGTTAGCCTGCTGCTGGGGAGAAGTTTAATAAGCTGCGGATGTCGACAATGCCCCGCTCAGAGCTCAGATAAAATGCCTTCAATAAATAACTGTAGCTTCAGCAGCAGCAGTGGTCTCTCTTTGGACGCACTGTGAGTACACACAGATGTTTGCACCACACTGACGCATACAGTGGGAACTAATCATAATATTTCAAAAGCCTTCAAGATCCAAAGAAAACTACAACATCAAAATCACTTTTAATCAAAAATGAAAAGGGTATACAGAGGACACAACAAAGAAGTGTCCACTCTCATATGTTTTCATGTTAATGTTTTCAGGTGATGGTGTTTGTCCATGCTCGTAACGCTACAGTGAGGACTGCTATGGGACTGATAGAAATGGCCAAGAATCAAGGAGACGTCTGCTTTTTCCAACCAGACCAGGGCCCGGACTACGGCCAGTGTGAGAAACAGGTAAAAAATATATAATCCTACATAGTTGCAAGTTTATGTTTTTCCACAATTCACATTTTGGATTTTTTTGTGAGAATGTTCTCTTTAAAGGAACACCACAGATGATTTCAACAACACAATAAACAGACTTCATATATAAAGTGAGCAAACAGCACTAAACACTGGAGAATATCCAGAAATAGAATATCTAGGAGTCAGCAATTACCAACTAGTAAACACAAGTTATGTTGGATGCCTTTAATGTAAATGTTACAACTAAGCTTATAACAAGATTCCCCCCTAAATTGGTAAACCCAGATTTTAACAGATTCAATTTATAAACATTAATTTCAACAGTTCCAAAGTACTTAAGGCATATACCTGTTTCCCTGTGAACCTGCAGTATACAGTCGATAGATATGCAGTAAAGTAGGAGTACATGCTAGAATGTGGCACAAATATCCTCATAACGTGAACATGAATGAGCACAATTTCAAAAGTCATGATTACATTTCTTTACATGGTATACAAAAAGATTTCCATTCCATTTGCTTTCTACAGCTATGTCCTGATTTCTGACTACTTTGTGCAGTTGCATTTTTCATTTGTCCAAGTTCACTCTACTACAAGTACTTGGGAATTAAAGTGGCAACCTTATGAGAAAACCAAAGAGAGCTACACTGACAACACACTATCATTAGCCTAGCCTAGCGCTTCCCAAATGTATGTAAGCTACTGCCGACATGCCAAGGCGAGCAGTGATTGTGGTGCCTTCATGTAATTAATGGTCTTTGTGCTTTGAGACTAACACAGAGGTGGGGCTGCAGGCTTCCTCATAGGACGGTCAATTGGACTTCCCAGCATATCCCAACATATCCCAACATATCCCGGCAATAACAGGCGAACAGCAGGGAGTGATAAATTTAGTAACCTTTTTCCCGGCGTTCCCTAGGGCCCGGACAAGATTGATGCTCTTCTAATCTACTCTCTGTTTAAATGCGATGTGTAGTCTTTCGTATACAAATCAGTTCATGCTTATACTAAATCAGGAAACAGAAGACAGGAGATTATGTCAGGGGACTAAAAATGGTGTGTGCTGGCCTGGTTAAAGTAATAGAGTTTTTCTTCATTGTAAAAGGGGTATGTATGTGGTTGTAACGTGTAGTAGTAGTGTGTTAGGCCAAGAAAGAGTGCCTGCATAATTGGTCAAAAAGCCCAAATTATGGTTATATTTTGGTATTGATTTTGGACGGTCTTATATTGCTTTGTGATTGGAAATTTATGCTTAGCTTAAATTTCATGACCATAAGACACACTTTACACATTTATGTTTTTCTATCATACTGTCAACCAACCAAAGACAAGTATTTAGGAGTAGCTGGAAAAGGCCAGCATTCCAAGCCCCTAAAATTAACCAAAAAGACACCATAATGGATCCACTCACTGTAATGCCGAAACTACCGAAAACATATTCTAACTGACTCGCTGTATAACACAACAACAACTTAATATCCCCAAATTGAATGCTCTTTTGCAAATTGTTTTCATTTTGGACTAAACAGTGTACTTCTTAATTGAGCTCACCCCAAACAGTGAACTTTGATTGAACTGACTCGAGTGGTTGCATTATTAAGATACCTAAGCCTGACTGGCAGCCTCTTCAGCTTTTTCTGATAAACCCAATTAAACAACATTACAGCGCCTGCAAAAATATAGTGGGAAAGCTTCTAAATCTGGTTAAATAAAGGCTAAATTATTTGACCCACCTCCCGTTCTTTATTATCATTATGCATATTGGAGATTAGAAAACATCTATAAATATTAATGCAGGGGCCAATTTCCCAAGTGCAAATAGAGCAGTGCATTATCTTTGTGTGGGCTTAAAGTGCTGGCCTTCCTTCACCACAGCAACAAACACTCTCAGGGATGGGATAATACTACTGATGTGGAGCACATTAATGCACCGTTTACAATTAATTTATTAAAATAGAGAAGTTGAAATGGCACAAATGCTTTTAGAATGAGCTTTGTTTGGCACCAGTGGCTCAGTTGGTAGAGCAGTCTTCTGAAAACTACTGGGTTGGTGGTTTAAATCCTTCTGCAATCTCATATTATTGTGTCAATTAACCCACCTTGCTTTTGTATGTATATGGTTGTGTGATTGGTGTTGGGTGATATGGCTGCTACAATATGTTTCTGTCAGTCTGCACAAAGGCAGCTGTGGCTGTAGACGTTGCTCACCACTACCACCATTGTGTGTGGAAAAATGCAGTAGATTGTCAAGAGTCTTTGTGTCTCCAGAAAAACTACATGGACATACACCAATGGAAGACAACACACATAATTTTTTTTTCTGGTGGCAATTTAGAGAAAGTCGAGAATAACTCCTTGACCTGTTTAAGTGCTAGTTTTGTATTGATTTACAGCGTAAATGACACAATGAGAATACAACAGCTGCACTCTGGAGCCACTAAATACCTGCTCCGAGAGTGATAACAGGTTGTCTCGGAGCAGCTCCTCTCGCACTCTGGAATGGTGCGTCTGTGGTGTGAATGCAGCCGACCACGCGTCGACACAATAAGTACAAGTACGAATTCCACATGTTTGAGCTCAAAAGCCATCCGAAGTCACCTGGACAGAGTAGCTGACGCTCTGGGAGGTGGACATCACTTAAAAAGCCTATTTGTTTGAACCCAGATAAGTACAGTTATTAAGTACAGTACTCATTCACTCTGCCTCCTCATCCATCACACGAGACAACAAAGTCACACAACTCTGGTCAGTGCCTGAGATGTAAAGAAAATGTTGAATATGGAGCGTTTTATCAAGAATGGAGTTAAGCAGCACAAATGATGTGACTCTATGAAAAAAGGCATTCTATATTTATTATATTTAGCAAAAATAAACTTTCTGAATGGGAAACATGAAGTGCAGTGCTGCAGCAGCAGGGAGTCTCCAGATGAGTTTTTTCCTTTGTTGCTTGGTTTATAGTGCAGTGTTTGTGTGATGTAGAAACACAAGCGTGAACACTTACTAAACCAACTAACTAAAGTTAATCAAACTTATACTGTGCATCAAGCCATCACTTTCATTTGCTTTAGCGCTGACAGACTACAGCGTACCTTCACCATCAGAGTGTAATGTCCAGCATGAGATGAAGAAAACAAACAGCTCAAACAGGCAATGTATGGTGGAGGAGAAGAGACACCTGCTGGTCCCATGGGGGTACTGCAATAGGAAAATGTTACTAGAAAACTACTCACTAGTCATTTATTTGGTAGAACTTGTACTTAATAAAGTGGCATCCAGTGTGGTCTCCTACTGCTGTACCCCACCAGCTTCATGTTTTGTCATCTGTGTTCAGAGAGACCATGATAGAGCAAGTGGTTATCATAACTGTCTTCTATATTTGCCACCCACTGAATATTGAATCTTTTTAAAACCAGCCTCTGTAAACCCTATAGTGTATGTGAAAATCCCAGGAGATTAATACATCTATGAAATACACCTGCCACCAACATGTTAAAAAAAATCACCTTTCTTCTCCATACTGATGCTTTTGCTGTTGTGTGAACCTTTGTGTATGATTAAACCCATTGACTTCATGCAATGTAATAGGCTGATTAGAAGCTATATTGGTCTACCTAATAAACCAGCCAGAAAGTACCTGCGTTTTGCCTAGACACACACCAACCCCATCCCACTACTTTCCCAATTTACCTCTATTTTTCTATTTGAAGAGATGTATTTGTCACTTCAGCGTGTCATCCTGTTTCCTTCATTTCCTGTTGTTGATGGTTGCCGTGGCACTGACAGCTCGTCACAGATCAGGTAGGACAGATCAGGCAGCCGGCCACACTGTTGTGAAAAGGCTCAGTTGTAAAAATATCCAGAAATGAAAGCAAACATTAATGAAACTGTTGTGGAGTCCCAAGAGGCTGTACTCTCACCGTGATGTTGTCAGACAAAAATCACATGAAAGGACCACATCTTCAGCACTGCAAATGCAAGAAGATGTAGTAAATTAGGACAGTGGTTCTCAATCTGTGGTGTAGGTTTTAGGGATGGTACGCAGGTGCTGGTGCAGGTGCTTTAATTTTTAATTATTTGAGTTGGTGAATCTTATTTTTAAATAACAATGACAAGACGAGAGAAGATTTGGAAAGTTGAGTTTGTCTTTATTTGTTAAAAAGGTGTTTTATTTTAACTCATTTTGTTTTACCTTTTGGAAATACAGGAATTTGTTCAGAGTCTAAAAGTGTGGTCTGATTGAAACTAAATTTAATTCAGTACTTGAATAGTTTTTTTCCCTCTTTTTTACTTTTTTTGGTCTACCTAATAAAGTGGCTGTTGTGCATATTTATTAGTATTCTTTAAAAATGGCACTAACATATTGCCATGTGCTTAGCAATATATTTTTTGAAAAACCATTTTCCAGGCAGTTGCTGGGCAATCTGTACAGCAATAGCTCCCATCAGCTCACACTGTCCACTGCAGCAGAGAAAAGACAAAAGGTATTGCAACTGCTCAGGTCAAAACGAGGGATAAAATGTTCTCAGCCAAAACAGAAGACAATTTAAAGTTAACTTCTTGGAGCTGAGAAAGTTTTTAACACACATAAAAGATGTAGCAAGTCTTATTTTTCATTGTTTAGCACTTCCAAAAAAACACCCACGATTTCATAATAGATTCTGCCTTTTGTCCACTTTGGTGTTGTCAGTAATAATACTTTTTCAAATTTGTATTCAATATAATTTTTAGATAGCATTTTATTTTGTGTCACAGTAATATAATAAATACTAAGAATTAATTTAAATAATTATGGTTAATTACCAAGTCATTCCTGTAGTTTTTTAGAGGTTAACCTATATTCTATTCGTATTTTGTGACCATGCATATTGCTACATACATGTCTTGTTAATGAATCATAAAACAGTGTATCTTATTACCTGTTTATTACAGGACTTTCCCATATTATCATTGTGCATCAAGTACAGTTTTCTTTTAACTGAAATATATGTACTATGTCCATGCCGACTTCTTTTAAGATGAGTGTAATTACATCTTCTCCTTTCTTTTCATATATTTCTGGGGAGTTCCTATGTAATGGTAATGCATGCAAATGAGAGCTGAAGCCCTTGTCTCAGTTGGGAACCTGCCAAAATCCCCCAATTTCAACCTCTCTCTCTCTCACTGGAGGTAATTTGCACCAGGCTTTAGTCCATATCCTCTTCAAATGCAGCTAAAATAAAATGTGCTTTTGCGGACAGATAGGACAGATAGCGGTAGTGAAGTGGTGTAGAGGAGCAGGAAGTGCCAGCTCTCTCGCCCACGTTCTGCCCATCGAGCATCAAGAGCCTGTCACTATCACTGAGCACCAAACATTAGTGCTATCAAAGGCCAATAAATGAAAACTACAATTAGCAATCTTTATTCTAGCAACACTCAGTAAGAGAATATATCACAGCGCTGCTAAGGAGATGGCTGCTAAGTGGAAATAGATAACATATTTTTACTACCAATAATGTACTCTCATCACTTGTTGGGTTGGCAGTGCCTCAGTGGTGGTCTTGTTCAGTTCGATTCCCTATCCAACCTCTGTATTCTGACATTGTGTTTTTGGGAAAGACACTTGACACGCCTTGCCTATAAGTGAATGGTGGTTCTGAGATGCGTGTTTGGTAGTGGTTAGACAAGGTGATGTCTCTGTCAGTCCCCAAGGGCAGCTATGGCAACATGTAATCATTTTTATAGCTCGATATGCTATGACTATGAGATGCTATGTCTGACAGTTACAATTTCTAGTTTGTAAACTTGTGAAAGTAAATTATTTCTAACCAGGCTCTGACATTACTTACATGTAGCTGGTGTCTTGCCAGTTGCCAAAAGTGCAATTATGGTGCCAATTTTGTGGTGTCACTTATTAGAAGATTTTAGAAGGTAACAAAATCTAGATTAGTATGTGAAGATTCCCCCCCCAATACATCACTGGTAAGCTCTTTAACCAATTTTACCTACACTAATATCAATCAAATCTAACCAAAAACTCCCAATTTGAATCTCTTTGTCCTTCATTAATGTCTCCCCTATCCACATCCCAAACTTCTGTTAAAATGTTGCTTACATCGTGCCCTGTTTTGTGCTCCTAAACATCCTGACAAGCTCTTTAGAAGGTGATTTGCACTCTGGTCATAGCCTTTTAGTTTTAGCCGTGATTGACAGTGAGTGGTGCTGAAGGCTGGCTGTCTGTGGCCCGTAGTGAGCTGTGAACCGTGCACGGCACAGAGAAGCACTGAGGGATGAGGCCTAATGGGAGTTGAACCAGAGCTTAGGTCAGTGCCATCCCAGATACTGCCGCGGTACAGCTCACATCAGCGCTAACTCACCTACGGATTAGCGACTGGGAGCTAACGGCTAACTCACTCCGACAGCTCAAAGAGAAGCCTCGCCGTAGCATTTCAATTACTCACCTTTCCCAGCAGCCAGCCAGCCAATCACTAACATGCAGAGGTTAGAGTGGGGTATGCCCTTATCTAGATTAAGACATCTAACTGGATATCGGTTTTATCCCTGATGATTTAGTTAAACAGAAAAAAAAAACTTAAAATTGACTTCCTGACCCTGTTCTATGATGCAAAGTAGGTCATCTGTAGTCTGTAGAGGCAAACAGGGTCAGTAGATTTTAATATACACATAAATTAAAAATACATATGTATATTTAAGGAAACTTGCACCCAAACTTTTAATTAAATAGATGTTAATTTTATTTTTGGCCAATACATTAGTTCTTTTTGCTTTACATTGTGTTTTTTTCACTAGTCTGGTCTCAAACGGGCCTTGATGTGCCTTGGTCTTGACTCAGACTTGGTTCACTTGGTTCACTACGGTCCCGGACTAGTCTTGGTCTTTCTACAACACCAGTAGACAGTGCAGTGGTGGTGATCAGCTGCTGTGGTGATGGTGTGAGTGTTAGTGTAGCAGGAGGCTACAGAGGGCTCACCTCCATTAGACTCGGAGAGCAGCAGTTACAGAGGTTTGATGAAGAAGTCCCTCTGGTCTGAACAGGTCACGGTCCAGCTGTCAGTCAACCACACAGCTCTATCTGAACAACAGGAAGCTCTGAAAACACAAGCAAGAAAAAAGTCAACACGCAGAGTTAAGATGGAAACTAGCATCAACTAGCAAATAGCATGAATGCAAACTGCTTGAATTACTATTTTACACTAATGAGATGAGACAATTTAAATTTTGTTGCACTGATTCATATTCATTTGTGAGGTGTTTGGTGGTTAGGCCTCTCACCAAGCTTAATTTCCTGTGCAAGGCAGACTACTATCCACCCAAAGACAAGATTTCATTACACAATTTAAAACCGTAATTACTTTTTATCATCCTGTTAGGTTGAATATACAAGCAAATCAAGGTTCTGAATGTTGTGTAAATATATATAAATATTTCATTTCTCCCAGATCCAGCGCTCCAGGAATAAGCAGATGAAAGAGATGTTTCCAGAGGGCTTTGGGATCCACCACGCCGGGATGCTACGTTCAGACCGTAATCTGATGGAGAGTATGTTTTCTAGAGGATACCTCAAAGTACTGGTGTGTACAGCTACTCTGGCCTGGGGAGTCAACCTGCCCGCACATGCTGTCATCATCAAGGTAGGTAATGGTTCTTGATTAAAAAAATCTCAGACATAGTTTCTTGTGACAGAGAGGACTTTCCAATTCAATTTATAAAACAAACACTCAAACTAGATAACTATAGAATATATCTATGGGAAAAGACAACCACAATAGAGGGGTCCACTCCCAGGACAGAGAGACTATAGATCTGTCCAGGACTGATAGATATGGTCAATCTTAAGTTTTTGTAAAAAATAATTTCTTGTTGATTGACCCAGTAATTGGATTTGAATTATTAACCACAAAAAACACCAAAGCGTTTGCATTTTGTTGCATGTTGGCAACAGAGTCTACTATTTGTACATCTTGAGCCAACAAATTATAAATAATTTATTGTTTTGATGGTGAAGACAAAATGTTTTAAGACAGAAAAATGTGGTTTGTTTTTGCAGATCTTTCTATTTAATGTCTTTCTTTGCCTTGAAAGTTACACATTACAGACTTATAAACTCATGTCAAGTCTTTTAGGTTCATTTGCAAATTCTACCCACGCTTTTTCTCGTCTCAACTTTCTGTACAATCTGCTCTTCAAACCACCACCACATCCTTCTATCGCCAAGAACATTTAAGTCTTTTTTTCACTGCAACTTTTAACCTCTTACAAGTGTCCATTTCTCATCATTTATTTTTACAGGGGACTCAGATTTACGATGCCAAGCGCGGCTCGCTGGTGGATCTCGGTATATTGGACGTGATGCAGATTTTCGGTCGTGCGGGTCGGCCTCAGTTCGATAAGTTTGGAGAAGGCACCATCATCACGTCCCACGATAAACTGAGCCACTACCTGACCCTCCTAACGCAGCACAACCCCATCGAGAGCCAGTTCTTAGACAGCCTGGCCGACAATCTCAACGCTGAGGTCAGTGTCTGCTCAAGTTCAAGAGAGTGTGAGGATTAACAAGTTATTTAGACAGAAATAGAAAAGAGATGTTTTTTCTTGAATTGGTTTACCAAAGATCAAATCGTGATATAAAGTTCTGAAGATCTGCTCATCAATTGTACACCAATGCATTTATTTATGCTCTGCTCTTCTTTAACTGAAACAGAGTAATTTGATGAACATTAGTGCATTGAGTCTTTTTAATGAATACACTTGTGATGAGCTTGCCAGTGATTAGACCACGAAAAGGCTTCCTACAGCAGTGTTACAAAACACTTGCTGCTAAATATTTACAAAAATATTATGTAATACTGTAATAAACATGTGGTAGTTATTGTTGCTAGGCATAGATGCTAACTATTATATTTTTATAAAGATTTTGTGACATATGTGAGGTCTTACATTTAAAGACATTGTACAATATATTGCATTATTCATTTACTCTACAGTCACATGATAGTGGTAAACTAATTCCTCCTTCCTTACATATTCCTCATGTAATCTCCCTGAATCAACTTTCAATGCAAATGACCTCATCAAGTCTTACCTATCATTTATTGTCTAGCCTTTGATGCCACTGATAGTCCTGAAATACTCTTTTATAAAATGAAGTTCAAATAGAGCAGTGTCAGTCTCCACAAACTCAGTCTAAATCCTGGTTGACTTCATCATGGTTTGGCACTGGTGATTTCATTGGATTTCATCATATTTTTTAATTACATACAGTTAGTATCTCACCTGAGTGGGGAGCACCTGTCTGCCCCAGTTTACCTCAGACACACTTCAACATAACTTTATTTAAAAGTCAGATCATGTGACACATCTCAGTTTGAGGAGCTAATGTAACAGTGAGGACAGCTGAAGTCAGAAGAGGCACCTGCATTTGTGGAAAAATCTATTATCAACAAAATGATATTAACTTGACTTCCTGAATTTAAATGTTGTTCTAATTCATAAATGTTTTTCTAGTTTAAGGTAAAAATATCTGAAAGGAACCAGGGTTGCACAATTAATCGCAATTAGCAAATCGCAAATTCTTTCATACTGTCCTCTGGACAAAACTATAAGTACAGTATGTAATAAAAATTTGCTTATCTTGTCTTCTTTAAAGTTTTAATACTTCCAGACGGGAACATAATGTGCTGTGTACTCAATCTGAGTCTCTGTATTTTTTTTTTTCCAAATTGTACAAATTGTGGGTTTCTGGAAGGGTGAATATGATGTCATTGTTTTAGGTTTCACAATAAATTTCATTAGGGGAAATGTTGGTCTTACAACCCTACTTAATAAAAACCAAACAACAAAAAAACAATAAATAAATAAAAATGGGTTGGGTATAGTATTTTAATGAAAGACATAATATTTCATACTGCAAAGGTTTTTATTTTGAGTATTTTTTTCTTGCAATTTTCATAACATTTTAATGCTTACTAGATTTTTGTGGCATTTTTTATCCCACCTATTTTACAGTGTATTAAACAATTTACACCGTAGCTACCACTTTCTTCCACTGGGAGGCGACAGAGACCAGCCATAGTGATGACTGGTGGCCTCTGTCTCCAGTCTTTCACAGTACTTTTAGACAGCACCACTTTGGTATTGTTTTTCTCTTGTTTCAGATTGCTTTGGGGACAGTGACCAATGTGGAAGAGGCAGTAAAGTGGCTCAGTTATACTTATCTTTATGTTCGAATGAGAGCCAATCCATTGGCCTATGGCATCAACCACAAAGCCTACCAGGTATAACCAACTTGCTTTCATATACGTCAACACTGTTTCAATGTTAAAATTTCTATATATAGCAAAATTTTAAATGCTTTCAAAATTGTGTTTGTTCATTTTGTTTAGCTCCACAAACACAATTTTAACTTCACTGAGATTAGCATAAAGAGACAGAAAGATATGTGCAGCTGACTTAAACTCACTTTAGCTGTACTTCAGAAATGTCCTACTAAAGTAAAATTTTGAGGGCAGTCTCATGCATTTTGTAAATTTATTACATAAAGCATAAATAACTGAACACTATTACATATCAGCATGTCGTCAAACCTGTCAATAACATTTCCACATTACTATACTGTATTAAGCTCAGAAGTCTAAAATAATTATGTTGTTTTTAGATGGACCCTTCGCTGGAGTTGTACAGGAAGGAGCTGGTAACCGAGTGTGGGAAAAAACTGGACAAAGCCAAAATGATCCGCTACGAAGAGAGGACGGGATACTTTGCCTCCACAGACCTGGGCCGCACCGCCAGCCACTTCTACATCAAATACAACACGATAGAGGTACATCCAAGTACACACTAGAATATACCTGATTTTACATCCACGCTGAATTATTGTATCACCTGTGCTACTTATAGATCTGTTATGGGTGCACAGTCAATATCCTATAACCATTCAAGTTCAAATATGCAGAAATTGCTCTTTTATTTACGAGTTAAAATTGCTTCAAAATCAAAACATAACACTCAAATGAGGACTACAAGTTAGTATGATTAGATTAAGGAAACTGCTTTTGACTTTTACCTATATTTACTTATTCACAACAAATTTTCATTCAAGGCTCTAATATGAAAGATGAATTTACCTGTGTAAATCTAGACTATGCAATATTTCAATTTATTTCGATTTTTACAGAATGGATATTGTTTTCCTAATATTTCTATAGCAATATCGTAGCGCTATATTGTGAAGCCCAACATTTTATATGATGTTATTTATTTTAAGTATACGTCTACACTATCTTTTATATACTTCTCTATTTTACTACGCTTATACTAATTATCTACTGTAGAAGACCACAACATTTATGGTGGATTATTGTAATTACCTAACTGAACAATCACAATAATCACATTTTTTTTTACTAATCTTCTATTTTGCAGACCTTCAATGAACTGTTCAACCCACAGCGCACAGAAGCAGACATCCTGAGCATCGTGTCTAAAGCTGAAGAGTTTGACCAACTAAAGGTAAGAATTGATATATGCTCAGTAGCCACTTTATTAGGTAGACTTTTTATATGTACCTGCTATAGAGTTCAAATAGCTAATCACATAAAGCCAATATCATTAAATGAAGCGCCAGTTTAATTTTGCTTTGAACCTTGGGTTGTTTGCGCCCAGTGTATTGTTTCAAGTATAACAGAAATTGATTGATGACTACTGAGATTTTCAAAAATAAGCAGGTGTGGGGTTTACAGTGAATGGTTTTTAAAAAAAAACAGTTAAGTCAGCGGCAGTTCTGTGAGTGAAAAAAAATTAAATTGTAAGAGGTCAGACACTGGCATCCACTTTATTCGGTACAATGTCTACCTAATAAAGTGAAATTTGCATATGAAAATGTTGGTATTTGAGTGGTACTTGCATGTAACTCAGCATGTTTTGTAGGTTCGTGAAGAGGAGATGGAGGAACTGGAGCAGATGTTGAGTTCTTTCTGTGAGCTGCCGGCTGCTGGAGGAGTGGAGAACGGCTACGGTAAAGTCAACATCCTTCTACAGACGTACATCAGCCGAGGAGACGTGGACAGCTTCTCTCTCATCTCTGACCTATCTTATGTTGCTCAGGTGGGCTTATACATCACCACACTGCATCAACTGGTTTGTTTACTGGTCAGGGAGTAAATTTTGAGGTCATTTTGAGTAAAGATTAAGACAATTTTAGGAACCAAGTCTAAACTAGAATGTATTAAAAAAATTGTTGCCATAACAAGGATAAGATCAAAGCCACAATGAATCAGGTATGAGTTTTAGTAGATTCTTCACCATGGTCTGAAAAAAAAATCACTTGAGTTGAACAGCAAAAGACACTAGAAGGAGCCTGTGTATCAACATTGGGACCTGTATTTGAGAACCAGTCAAATATATCACCAAACATACCTAAATTATTATTTAATGCATGTTTTGTAATAAATATGTTTTGTCCTTTTCCCCTCCAGAATGCGGCCCGTATCGTCAGGGCCCTGTTTGAGATGGCTCTAAAGAGGCGTTGGCCGACTATGACCTATCGTCTGCTGACTATGTGTAAAGTCATTGATAAACGTCTGTGGGGCTTCTGTCACCCTCTGAGGCAGTTCCCCAACCTCAGCCCCGTCGTCCTCAACCGCCTCGAAGAGAAGAAACTATCCATTGATAAACTCAAGGAGATGAGGAAAGACGAGATTGGTATGTTAGTAGTAGTAGCCAACTTAGTGCTAACTCAGTGTTATTTGTCATGGCTTCTTCTACCTGGTTGTTTGTAGACTGTAGAAGCCAGGGGAGGTACTAGTAAGTAAAAAACACTGCCTAGACTAAATTCCGTTTATTCAACCTTAAGCTTAGTATGCCTTCACAATCTTCTAACTTTAACTATATAAATGTTTTAGTGAAGTTCTAAAAGAGATAAATCAAATCTGGAAAAATGGAGTATTACAACTTATAAGTATAATTTTAAAATAACATCTCAGGATATTGACACGGAGTAGGAAGAAGTATAAAACGTATTTGATTCTACCCTAATTCTCTCATCTACACAAATAATTGTTTTTGCTAATAATACTTGTTTATCTAATAATTGTTTTTGCTCAAATACAAAGTCAAAATATCAGGTACCGCAACAAATACTTTTAAAGAAATTATGTCTCTTTTAGGTCACATGCTGCACCACGTGAACGTCGGTCTGACAGTGAAACAGTGTGTTCATCAGATCCCCTCCGTTACCATGGAAGCCAGCCTTCAACCAATCACACGCAGCGTCCTGAGAGTCCGACTGATCATCACACCAGACTTCAGGTGGAACGACCAGGTAAATATTTCACCTCTCATAGTCCCAAAACTAAATCATATAAATTATAAATGTTGCTAGAAAGGATGCTTCAGTTGTCATAAATCATAATCTGGTCTGTCTGTTATAAGCATGAACAGATAAAGTTAATGTAGGCAACATACAACCACTGATGAAATTCTGTTCCTTCAGAAATGTCCTACATAAGTGGACTTTTGAAGGTAAAGTGTGGTCACATGACTGGTAAAAATGATGAATAAAATCATTTAAAGCCATTAGTAGGCTGATTTATTTACCCAATAGCATGTCTTCAAACCTGCCTAAAACAGTTCCAAAGAATTGTATATTTAGAGATAAAATGTTCATTCAGTAAACTGATCAGACACAGAAGACACTTGGGATTTTTGGGCTTTGTCTAGACTTAGTCCTGGTCCAAACCTGAATCCTGACCCAGGTCTTTGACAGGAACCAGACCCTCAGTGTATCATGTCTGAATGTTCATGTCCGATTAGAGATGCATGCTCCGAACATGACACAGAGGTAATGCTACACTATGGGCTTAGGCCTGATCCAAGCAGTTACATCTATGGCATGTGTATGTGACATGTAAGACTCTGCTGGCACCACAGACAAAGACCACACTCATTCTACTCAATTATAGACATATGGGTTTAGAGTTTTCAGAGCAAACTCTTTGGGGGCTCTTATTTATGATTCAATATTCAATATGATTGAATATTTATGGCAATTTTCTGCGTCATAATTTATGTGTGTAGGTAATATGACATTTTGGTGACATCCGGTGGCTGATTGCAGTGTGGATGATGGTTCCAATGACTTGAATTAAGAATATTTATCTTGATTTTTGTTGTTTTGATTAGTTTAGATGTATTTACTTTACTAGGCCTACATTATTGGACTAGTTTCAATGTAATTCAGGATGATGTTAACATGCCTGTTTCTTATTGTTTCAATAAGTTAAATTAAATAATCTATGATAGCCCTGCAGGGACATTCTCAAAATGCATTGTACCACCTCTCAGTGATAGTAAAAGGCTTAACCCTTAAAACTTTTAGACATAACTTCAATATAAGTCATTGCCAGCAATAGACAAAAAATAGTAAAATACTAAAATAACACTGCAGCACAATATTTAGACTGTCACATATATAGTGCATATGCTATTTAATATATGAGATGCAGCAGATTGTATTCATATGACATGCAGAATTAACAAGACAGCAATGACAGCATATTTGTCATTTTTCTCTTTAGGTCCATGGTTCTGTGGGTGAGCCATGGTGGCTGTGGGTGGAGGACCCCATCAACGATCATATCTACCATTCAGAGTACATCTTGCTGCAGAAGAAACAGGTACTTCTGGTTTATGTTATTTTTACCTGCCCAGGAGGTAATGTTTTTGTTAGTGTTGGTGTATGTGTGTCTGTTAGGAACTGTACACAAAAACTACTGAACAGATTTAGATTTAATTTAATTCAGGGAAGGTTAGGAATGACAGAAATTTTGGGACTGACCCGGATCACAATCTGGATCAAGCAATTTTTCAAAGAATGCCACTTTCTCAAGGCCTGTAGTGGCCCTGGTGAGAGAGTGACGCTTTATATTATGAGTGCACATAGGAGAAAATACCGGCTTGCACCTGCCTTTAATAGTGATAAGCTTCACACACACACTTCATGTCATGTAAGTGTCACATTATAAACAATGAACATTATAAGAATGGTTGCGTGACATTTCCTCTACATTCAACTCACAGACTTGCAGAGTTTTTTTTATTATATTATTCAACGATAAAATTATTGTGTCTTTTTTAGCTGTTGAATGTTTGGCAGGATTTCAGTTTTTATTATCCAAATTTCTTCCAAAAAGTTTACAACTTTGCACATATTACATGTAACTATAGCAAGAGAGAAACATTCAGAGTGAGCTGATTGGTGTCACTAGCAGGAGTACGACTTTCTACAAGATTACGTATAATGTACACTGATTAACAACATAAAAACAAAAACAAGTTGACAAAGCTAACTAAGCCTTCATACAAAAGATGCAGATTTTAGGTGGTTATCAGGGAGAGGGTTGTTGTCGTCGGCAGGTTGGTTCCCAGTCTCTAGAGCTCTGTGAACTTTCTCCCAGAACACGCCCCTATGGCTCTGGGCCTGTGTCCAGCTTAGATATGTGCGGCTCTTTACCAGCTTCCTCATGCGGTAGAACGGACTCAGCTGATTGGACGAGATCTCCTCCAGAAACAACAGGATCAGCACATCCTTCTGCTCATCAAACAAACGGAAGCTGCAGCAGACACACAGATGTTAGCTTGGTTAGCTAGTTAGTCTTTATTACTGTCATGGTGAAATAGAATTAAAGGTGAAGTAACCTAGGACTAAATTAGGACTAATCCCGGGCTAAACCAAACACTGTGGTGAGGTGAGCAGTACCTGGCCATCTGTATCTCCCGTGAGCACCACTCGCTCTGCAGGTAGTGGCGACTGATCACACACAGAGTCTTCCTGCTGCTGTAGATGGCATCTGTGATGTTCTCAATAATGGGTTTCCCTGAACAAAACAACAAGAATGTCTTCTACACTTCCATCAACATTTTTAAGCAACATTACAATTACGATGTATTGAATATGCCTCTACAAGAGAAACGTGCCTGGCATGAAGTCGCGGTGGTGCAGACATAGCCTCCATCCTTGTTGTTCTTCCAGTTCAGGCAGTAACTCTCTGTAAACCCAGTCTTCATCATGAACGTTGTATGAAACAAAAGCATCGTAGATGTCAGGACATCCCTGTCTCCTCTTTTTACTGTTGTAGAGAAGGGCCTGGAACAAGTAGAAGCCATAGACCAGCTGCCATCTCAGAAAGTGATAGATAAAAGATGACAGAAGAGTGACAAGGACCAAAGCAGAGCTAGAAATAAAACAGAGGAAGGCGGTGTACTCCCAACAAGACTGTACATTGAAGTTTAACAGGAAGTGTCCTTTATAAGACAGAGGAGATGAACATCTGTACTGAAAAGCATTGACCACTTGAACCTCTTTGTTTTGTATCACCCACCTAATAAAGCCAGCATTAGAGCAGTTACACACAAAAGGGTTTCCAGATAAGTCAAGGTATTTCAGTGAAGGAAGTGCCTCAAAGATTGTCTCGTTTATAACTGTTAGCTCATTGTTTCCTAAATTCAACATTTCTAGTTTAATGAGATTGGTATTATTGAAAAAGTCTAATGATTCTATGTTGTTATTTGTCAAGTTTAGAACTTGTAAATCAGTCACTGATTGAAGTAGTTCAGGTCCGGGATTGAACTCATGACAGTTGATAAATTGTAGATTTATTACATGAACATGGGATGCTATGTAAGGGAGAGAGATGGAACAGCAATATTTGTCAAATGATAATATTTTTAAATTATTAGAACGTTCAAAAAGATATTTTGTCCAAGAATAGCAAGCATTTTTATCAACTGTAATAGTTAACTCCTGCAGTGAAGGCAAGTCAACCAAGAGGTTAGTGTTAATGAGTTCACTCCTATAGTAAAGGTGCATAGCAAGCTTTCCCAAATGTGATAAACCTCTAAATGTGCCTATATTCATGTAAGATGGTGAATAAGTGAGACTTTTTAGATTAAAAAGCCCCTCAAATGCATCATCTTCTACAATGGTCTTTGCAACTGAATTTAGATTCAAATCTGTAAGAGAATGCATATTATGGAAGGTGTCTTTTTGAAGCCATCCAAGGTTGTTGCCATTGCCATCTAAAGTGACTAAATTAAATAAACCAACATTAAAACTATCAGTTATTTGAGAAAGAAAATTGTTTTGTACATTAATTACTTTTAAATTTTGAAGATCCCTAAAAACACAACTGTTAACTTTGTAAATACGATTGGAATTTAGATTTAGTTCTGTTAATGACAATAAATTAGAAAAATCTGAACATTGCAGATCTGTGATGTGGTTTGATTGGAATGACAGAAATGTTAGAGTGCTCATGTTTCTGATCGCCAGAGGTACACAGGATAAAAGATTATTCTCAAAGTTTAGTCGATTTAGTCGAGTCAGCATTCGGAGAGAAGACTCAGATAAGTCTGTCATTGAGTTTGAGGTTAGGTCCAGTTCAGTGAGATTAGTGCACAACTGAAGAAGAGTTTTGTTTAGAAAATAAATGTTGTTATCTGTCAAAAATAACTTTTCTAAAGATGGAATACAAGCCAAGTCTAACAGGCCTTGGTAAATCAACTTGCCATTGCTTTGGAAAAACAGCTTCTCAACAAAATCCACACTTTGGAAAATTAACTGACATGTTTCCATTTTAAGTGTTGTCATTGACAAGTCTAAAAACTTCAGGCTTTTGAGGAAGTGTTTATCAGAAACATTCCATTCAAATTCAGGACCAATTTGTGACAAACTAAGTGACTCTAAATGAGGAAACACATCAGAGTGAACACAAAACCTCCTCAGTGTGTTTGAACTCAAAACCAGTTTGGTAAGGTTCATCAAAGGAAATGGTAGATATTCCGATTCAAAAGAGGTTAACTGATTATCTCCAAGAAGCAAAATCTTCAATGCTGGACTGTGTAGAATTATGTTTACAAAGTCACTGATTTGGGACAATTTATTAGACCCCAAATCCAGTTCTTGCAATGTATTTAAAGGCTCAAAAGCAGACTTTGAAATTGTTTCTATTTTATTACATGCTAAATACAGATGTAACAAAGTGGACAGTCCCTTAAACATGTTAGCCGTCAGGTTTGTGAGGTTGTTGAAAGACAATATGAGCGTTGTTAAAGCAGATAAATCTGAAAAAGCTCCATCATCAATGTAAGAAATAACATTATGTCCCAGGTGCAAGTTCTCAAGTTTAGTGAAGCCAGTGAAATCTGTTTGTTTTATTCTCTTGATGTAATTTACAAATAGACTTAGCTCTGTAGCAGATTTGGGAATGTCAGTGGGAATGGTGGTTAGTTCATGAAAATCACATATAATTATATTTTGATCATAGAAGTCTACAGTGCAGTTTTTTAAAGAGTAAAGCAGTGAAGGACAAGGCAGAAGTAGCAAAAACAGAAGTGAGAGAATAGAAGTGCTCTTCATCCTGAAACTGGCTCCTGTATAGGAGACACAAAGGACACTGTTTTTACTTATGAAAATGAGTTGTGCTTTCTATGGAAAAAAGAACAAACCCATGTGTTAAAGTCCTTGCTGCGTTGTGTTATGGCTGACACAGTGACACGGTGGTTAGCACTCCTGCCTCCTAGCAAGAAGGTCCTGGGTTGGGGCCTTTCTGTGTGGAGTGTGCACGTTCTCCCTGTACCTGTAAAGTGTCATATGAGGGTAAAAAAGTACCTAAATGTTTGAATATGTAAACTGTGATGTGAGCACTTGTGGAATATACAACTTATATATATATATACTGTATTTGTTTATTTCGGTGAAACAATTTGCATACAGCATTTTTATCATAAATGATATAAAGTACATAAATAGTATAATTGCACACATTCAGTCAATACTGCAAAGAAAAAAAAAGTTCACCGAAAAGGTGTAGGCTGAAGCCTTGGCTTAGAGCGCCTACCCTAATTACATTTCTGTCTACCTGTAATAAATAGTTCTTGGAGACAAATTTGAACAAAAAATATCCATATTTTTACAACAAATATTGACACAAAAAGCAAGATAGACTCAGTTTTCACTCACATATTTATCAATAACTAGGTTTTTAAACAACTTCTTAAAGTATGAGATGGAGTTACATCTCTTGAGTTCGTCTGTGAAACTATTCCACAGTGTTACACCTTTAACAGAAACACAGTTCATTTTTACATTGGTTTGTGCCAACCTGTTTTTTAAACATATCCACACCCCTGAGATTATAATCATTCTCTCTTAATTCAAACAAACAAACTATTTTTTGTTGTTTTTGACTGTGTACATTACCAACGCAGTATGAAGACTAAAAAGATCATGGAACATAAGAGCTTTAAATTTAATAAAAATTGGCTTAGTCGACTTAATGGATGGTTGACTATCCGTATGG
>JAVQKG010388377.1:0-12455 GCA_036025885.1 Hypseleotris bucephala | reverse complement strand
AAAACAACAACAAAAAATCATTCCTAATCATTCAACAACATAGGACTACAAAACTGCTGTGCCAGCCTCTGTGATCATCCAGTAATGTTTTTCCATTCGATACAATTTAGAAACAGTCTGTCTTGTATTTGATGTTACTTTGTAAGAGTCACCTGAGTGAAAAATGCCAAGAATTTAGTGGCTAATCTCTGTAGTGTGCAATGACTGGATAAAACGGTTATTGGGTGTTTCTGGGAGTCAGTCAGTTAAAACCATCACTTTCATCTTCAGGTTGCCCCTTTACAGCATTTAAAGCATGAAATATTGATCTATAATCCATTGCAATGATGCAGCCGGTATTTAGTATCATATACCCTGGAGATTAGTGAGTAATACTGAGTGGTATGTAAGAACTGTGAACAGGAAGGCAAGTGCTATAGATGTTATTCAGATGCAAAGGTACAGTTTTGTCTACCCTATCCACTTATGTTAATTGCTTTATGTTTAATAATTTGGAAATCTGTGTGAAAATGTTCCTGTCTTTTATGTTGTGTCTTTGGTAAGATCTAAGATGATTAATTTATATTTACTCTTTTTTCTTATTTCTAAATTCTTAGTCTTTTTTTTTTTTTTTGCTTTATACTTTGCTTTACTTACATTTATTTGTAAATAAAATCAAAGTACTTTTTCATACTTCAAATTCACTAACAGTACCTTACTTGAGTACCATTTTTACAACCCCCTCTTTTCAAACGTAGCACTTGATTATGCATTCACTGTCGTTTCAGATGTGATAATCAATAAGGTGTAAAAGAGACATTTTTCCCCTAAGTATGTCATTGTAATCCATGTGCCTGTGACTATAACTGTGAGAACAAAGCACAATATATTTCCCTGGCTGCTCTTCTGTGCTGCCATGCCCTCTGGCTTGCACTGCTGCCAACTGGGAGTGAAGAGAGGGGATAAAGCCTGGGAAAGATGGTTTTATGTATCTTGCCTTCTTATACTTTGGCACGCTTTGATCTCATTCCTGTGCATGCTGTCTTTGTGCACTCGGTAGGACGCGGCCCCCATGCTGACTGTCTAGTGAGACCTGATGGTTGTTGGGCAAAGAGAGAAGTCACTCACACTAAAGTGAAGCCGGCGTGCCCTGTGAGCGTGTTTGTGTCCTGGGGAGGATGAACTATAAAGACATCAAAGAATATGACTTTCTTGATTTATATGACATAGCTGCATTAATCTACACTAAACCAAGTCCAAGACACAACTATAACCAGGGCTAAGTGAAGGCTAAACAGGTCTAAAACAGGACTAAACGAAGTCTGAAGCGGGTCTAGAAGCGGGTCTTAACTGAACTCAGGTGCTGTTCAATAAAGACATCAAAGCATAATGCCTTTCTTGACAGTTTAGAAACATCTGCATTGCAATAATAATAATGTGGATTACATCAAAATAATAACAAGGGGTAAACGCAACCCAAACCTGGAATAAACCAGGTCTAAACCATGTTTGAACTAGGACTAACCCAAAAACCATTTCTAAACCAGCCCTAAACTGCAGTATGTGTAGACCAGGACTAAACCAAGTCCAAACTAGGGCTAACTCGAGGCTAAACCAAAACTAAACCAGGAATCCACTCACACTAAAGTCAAGAAAGCATGTTTGTGTCCTGAGGAGGCTGCTCCATGAAGACATCAAAGCATAAAACATTCTGGATTTCTTTCCCCTTTAGCTGCATTAATCCTCATCACCTCAAGGTTGCACGATGCATTAAATACAGCCCTGCAACAGATGTTAGTGGAGATGGAGTTTGGCGAAACAGACGGAAAATATGCTGCCATTTTCTGTTTAGAGACGAGAAGTTAACGATTGAAAGTTATAACATGCTCTTTTAAACATAGCGAATGGTGTCCTTCAAGCGGGAGGTATGATTCATTGGTAAACAGTTTGCATATCCTCACTTTTCTCAGGTTTAATTAGCAGCCTTTGCTGCGGACTTTGATTGATTTTTCTGCCAGAACACTCTGTCTTCGCGGTGGCAACAAAACACTGCGGTGGCAGCTCTGCAGAACATGCATGAGGAGATTAATTCACTCACGGGAATCGAAGCTTGGACTAAATTTGCCCACCTACCACATGTTTTATTGGATTCTTCACTTAATAACAGCAAAGACGCATGTAAATGTTGGGAGAAAATCTATTATTTGAAATAAAGTTTCTATTATGCTGAGCTTTCTATCATGGCATAGTATTGTTTTTTTTATATCTTGTTATTTTCATCCATGCCTGTGTAATTCTGTATACTGAGACGCTGTCTCTCCAAGGAACTGAATTTACAGTTTATACTACATCAATCCATTCTTTGTATTGGTTGTAGTAGTGTAGTGGGCATTGACAACAGGGGGAAAGAGGCCCTTAAATTAACCTGCAACTTGTCGTTTTTGACAGTTCCCAAAAAGATGTGACATGGTAATGCAAAATTTATACCAAAGGCTTTATGAAAGGTTTATATAGTGCCTTTAATATTCATTAATTGATTTATCAATACAATACAATAAAAACTATAAGGCCACTGTTAATACCGTACAGCCAGCAATTTAATCAATACATTGCTATCTAATAATCGGTGGCATACGCGTGGTTGCCATTCTGCGCCTACATTCCCTCCTGACCACTACAGTTACGCTAACACATTCATAAATAGGCAATGTAGGTGAAGTCTCTTGCCCAGGGACACAACAACCGTATGTGCTCGGTGCTGTACTGATTTAACTGAGAAGGAAATCATCATCTTCAGTATATTCTCATTTAAATTGTGGCTGTAAATAAAAACAATCAGAGGTAATTATGGATATAATGCAATACAGATAGAATTACGCTGTGGCTCCATTCTGAGTTTCCACATATGAAAAGAAATCTTATATAAAGATAATTGTTTACTGTGTTATGAAGGCAACTGTGAATCAAAATGACATATTATTGAAGCTTGGGAGTGAATGGTGGTAGGATCTTTTATTTTTACAGGACAAAACATGGACAGAGAGACAGCGGGATATGTGAGAAAACTGTAAATTTTTATATTTGTCCAGTATTTTGCCCGAACATGCGGAAAGCGGGGGTGGGCTGTAATCAATCATGTTTCTCTTTGGGGAGATATGTGTGATGTCAAGGACAGGCCAGTTGTTACCAGCACTGTCCTGCACGTTTATCATTCATCGCCTTGGGGTCAAAATGGGAAATTTAAGGCTTTATTTATTTATTTTTTTCTGTTCCCGATATTTGTAGGTGTCCAGATTCTGCCCGCCCCGAAACCGTCCGACCTTGTTTGCTTCCCTGTAAGAAGGACTGCACTGTGACACCTTTCAGCGAGTGGACACCCTGCCCGTCAAGCTGTGTGCCAGGTAACTCCAAACAGCAAAAAACATGAATAAAATCATAAAAATAGTGTGTGGTCTGGTGGTGTCAGAAAGGGTGTCTAGATGTAAAAAACTCTGAGTTTTTGTAATAATAGGATGTCAGAGGAAGTCAAGGATAAAATATACGTACATTTATCAACTATTTGGGTTTTTTAAAGGAGAATAAAGGGTTGCACAAAAAAACACTTTTCTAAACATTTATATTCAGAAAGTATAGCTTTGAGGGGCACAGTGGCAGGCAGTAAGTGCTCCTGCCTCAAAGCAAAGAGGTTGTGTTTGATCCTTGGGTTAGCCCACACAGTCTCTCTGTCTGCATGTTCTCCCCGTTTTACTGTGGGTTCTCTCCATATATTCCAGCTTTATCCCACCAAAGCATTAGCTTTGGTGCTTCTGACAGCCTTTGTTGTATTCCGCCTAAGGCCCAAAGTTGCAGGTTTAGTTAATAACAGGAATAAGTAGAAGATGAATGATTGAAAAAGTATACATTCTCATTATGCCTCTTGTTTATTCACTAATTGCATTAAGTGAACGTTTAACTGTCCATTACTTACGGAATACATCAAGATGAAAATGGACTTTTAATAGTTTTTAATGTGTGTTGTGGAAAATAAAATATATAATCTTTAATTGTTTTCAAAAGATATGAGCAGCCGACTGGTCTCTGTAAGTACGCTGTAGCCCATTGGGCACACTGATGATGTAATCACTTTCTTAATTGCGCCATTTTCAATGTTTAGTAATTAGTGTTGTGTAATGAGCCTTGCCGCGTAAGCCAAATGAAGCCATTACATGAAGCGCTGTGTCCGAAAACAGAGGACATAGTCTCTGCACAAGGACAGGATAATCAGCATCAACTTTAAAAACACTTGCACTTTAGAAAAACATAATGCTTGTGCTCTACAGACTTAAGCCATGATTATTTCCAAGAGCTGTATTTTGAAACTGTATAAATCTGACATACCACAGCCCAATTTTAAAACCTGTTTAAGATAATTAATAGTAACAAATTGCTACCGTATGGGAACTTAGTTTAGAGATTTAAATCACCCCAATATTAACTCTAACACTGGATGTAAGTGGTAACCCCTATTGCACAACCCTGTTTTTTTGTATATTAATTTATTATGATATATTATAATGGATACTAGCCACAAAAATTCAGGGATGTTTAGTGTAGGCAAATTACTATTACCTGCTTCACCTGTGTGATTCATTATTTATTTATATTTTGGTTAACTTGCCACCTCATTATCTTTGTCTTTGTTTCTAGTCTTCTAATCCAGTAAATAAAATAAAAAAATCTGTGGGGGGAAAAAAACACTTGGGTTGAGACACCCTTATCATAGACATTAGGAGAGTCATATTATGCATCCAGTCTCTTCTCTCTCTTCCACTTTACACAAATGTCTCATAAAAAGTATCCACTTAAATTTAACTGTGGAAATAATCCTTTGTACAGGGGCTTTTTGTTGATTATGTCTCATGTTTTGAAGAAAATGGAAGCGTCGCCACCCAGTCTCGATACAGGACCATCATTCAGAGTTCATCTAATGGAGGCCAAGAGTGTCCCGATACACTTTACGAGGAACGAGAATGTGAAGCACTTCCTGTTTGTCCAGTCTTTAGGTAAAAGCATCATTTGTGACCTTTTTTAGAGTAACTGAATATATCTATTGAAAGAAGAGAAAAAAAAAAAACTCATGCTTCAAATCATACTTTTAATAGGTAGACTGTTATAACTGTGAGAAGAGTTCCTGGGCTTTTATATTTGCTATTTGGGTGAAACAATGTCATGACCAATTTATCAATATACTGTTCATGTATTTTTTGAAGGTGGAGGACTCACAAATGGCACAGCTGCAGTATTGTCCCAGACTCAGTTCGGCGTGGGCTGGCTGGACCTGGAGAACTCTGTGGGGATGGATTAGAGACAAGAGGCAAGTAGCAGTATTACTACAATACTAGTAAAGCTTTGAATTTTACTGCGCTTAAAGGTTTTCTTCATACGTTTGACCGTGTTCTTCAATGTAAAGTCAGTAATCTGCCATTATTGTTTTACTTTAGGCCCTCCCTTTGCCTTTACAGACTACAGACAACCTACATTACATAGTCAATTTTTAGCATTTTTATTTTTAACTTTTATTTATTTTGGGAAACGGCCTGGGGCATATTAAGTGAAATGTAGCTGCCATACAGCCTCTCCAACCACCAACAAATGCTCCAAACAAGACATTTATAAGTAGGAAAGATGTGTGAAGTGTCTTGCCCAAGGACACAACAGCAGTAGGAGGAGATGGACTTTACTTACTGCTGCTCTGCAAGTGCTTAGTCTTTTTCCCAATCTTTGCAGGAGCTGTCAGTGACTGGTTTATTACCACTGTGTCTTCTATTTACTGTGTTTATTTAATGAGACCTAATAGCCCTCTCACAGTGGCACCTTTAACAAGCAAGTGATGCAAAATAGAAAAGAGGAGACAATTTGTCCAGATAAGTCTAACAAGATGCACCTTTGTCTTGTTGTCCCAATGATCTAAACTCAGCAGTTGTTTCTTATTAATGAATGGTAAAAGTTATGTAGACACAGACTTTTCTTAGCAGTGGGTGGAACGCAGACCAGACTAACTTTCCGACCCACTGGTTGCAGGACGCCTACCCACTGTGCTACTGGTGCCCAAGATCTATTGACTATATACATTAATCTCATAAAGCATTTTCAAATGGTATTCCATATAACGCATTTTGTAGATAGCTTAGTATTTTGGCATACACGCATATGTGTAGTACATTTTGAACTAGTTCAGTCCTTATCTTCATGTTCAAATCAACTACCAACTCAGAAAATATTTGACTTTTCAAATACCATTATTGGACTAAGTTAAGATCTAAAACAGGACTAAACAATAATGCCAAGTCAGCAGGACTAAACAATGACTACAGGAGTACTGAACCAGGTCTAACTGAAGGCTAAACTAAAGCCAAACAAGGATGAAACCTGATCCAACCAAGGACTAAATTGGAGCTAGACTAATCAATGACTTAAACTATGCACTAAATTTAAGGCTGAACCAGGACAAATAACACATCCCAAGGGGCTATCTGAAGTTCAATGGACAAAAAGGAGACAATTTGCCAAGTGCTGTCCTCATCACAACAGTGGTCTCCTTCTAATAAATGGCTAAAGTTATAGACCTTAACAAAATACATTACAGACACATGTGGGCAGCGATATCAACAATAATACCTTTTCAGCAAAAATAATGACTACATTGAGGTCCTGTGGTCTGAAGTCTGAGACAGCTATGCACCACAAATTAACAATTAAAGATAACAGCTCGCAGACACAGGCATAAATAATGTAGGACAATGAGAACAAAGCAGTGAACACAAATTATATTCAATCAACAGGAACTTTTATTGTTAATAGGAATCTCCTAATGAAACTTTTATTGCAGCATTATCATATTTTTCATTTAGACTATATTTATGTGCCATTACTTTGAATATTGCAAATGGTATAATGAATATTCATAAATTTGAAAAAGATCTCAAGTCTCAAAAATTAGAAAGATATACAGTTATGTAAAGGATATTTTCAGAATAGCAGCTGGCTCAAAATAATAAGCCAATCTGTGGAGGTCTTATAATGATGTTTTGATCTTGTATCTACTTTGTAACAAAATCTTTTTCTTGAACTGTTTTGATTATTTAGCTTTGAATATAGTATGTAGTATAGTTTAAGTCAATGGTTTTCAAACTTCAATGAAAGATTTTATTGGACACACAAGAATTTAAAAAGGATAAAACTGTGATCAAACGAGGACTAAACCAGGACTAAACCAGACTTAACCCAAGACTAACCCTTGACTAAACCAGGACTAAATCAGGATTCGGGACTAAACCCTGATTATACCAAGACTTGACTAGACCAAGGCTAAACTAGATCTAACTCAGGACTATAGCAGGTCTAAACTAAACCAAGATTAAGCCAGGACTATACCAGAATTAAAATAGGACTAAACAAAAGTATAAAAGACTAAATCAGAACTAAACTGATACTAAACAATTAGGGCTAAATCAGACTAGTAAACTGGTGAGTATCACTAAAAATAGTTCATATACCAGTATACCACAGTTTCAGAATCCTTGAAATTATCTTCCCTATTGCAGAAATTACTGTAAAATTGCTGTATCCAATAACAAAAGCAACATATCATGCATTAGTTGACCTACACTTTGACATGTACTTCCCAGAGAGCTTTTGTGAGGATGATTGCCTATGGCCCAGCCGTTAAAAAGCCACAGTGTTAATTGGATGCTTTCAAACTCGTTTAGAGGAGAGCAAATGTCCCAATAAATCCTAACGTTCTGTCTTATGTGCTGCCGCTATAGCTTTCACCAATCGCAGCCTTGAGAAGTTTCTAGCATTTTCCACTCTCTCCAAATTACTATTTTTTTTTACCCTGCAATACAATTATGAATGACATTTCTTAAGTGAATCCCATGACTTTTAGTAAGGACTGGAAAAATAATGAGTAATGCTCCTAGGTTAGGAGCACAAGCCTCAGTGACCTTTACTAGTTCTTATTTGAATAAAATAAAAAACGATATGGCTAAATACCTGTGACATTTGGAAAAGTTAAGTGGAGCCCAAAAATAGTACTTAAATAAAGACTTTATTCAAGGTTTCATTCAGTTAAGTGTCAGAAATGCCAGACCAGGGCACAGGAAAACATAACTAGGGTGTATTTTTAAGATAAAGTGCATTTGAAAAGGACATATTAATAAACTAATAGCATATTTTGACAAGTAGCAATGTGGCTTGTGCAGCAAGAAGTTTTGTTTAATATGTTATGCATCTATTTGGCCCCAACACTTGTCGAAATACATTGAAAGCAAGATTTTAATTCCTGCCTTTGAGTATTGGGTTCCTCTATTGCTTCATATGCAGCCTTTTAGAAAGCGTATACCGGTATTATATAATTGTGAGACTTTAAACTAACCAAAACCTTATGCTGATTTTCTACCATATACATTTATCATAGCCTTTCGTATGCTTTAGTGATTACTGCACGCTCCATATCGTCTCATGTCTGACTAGCTTTGCACAGTGTAACAAATGTCGTCCACAAACACTGCTTTAATTTAAAAGTGTTTACAACATCACAGACGAGGTGCAACATTTAGCAGCAGAGTGGAGGAAAGCTCTGGAGAACTGAATGTAATCAGGCAGTAACCCTTGTGAGAGCCTGCTTCTGCAAACACACTCGCCTCATTGGCATATATTTACTGAATAATTAGGCAGACCAACACACTGCTTATCTGTCTGACTACAGCACAGCCTTTAATACAATAGTGGAGGCATGTTTAGTTGTGCTTATCATTGTTGTAATTACTAGTAAGCATTTGTATTACTAATAGATTAACTTGTAGGAGAGTAGCTTCAACCTACGCATACTGGCCATATTCATTATCCTTGAAAATCTTTGCAAAAACTTGTTTTATTGTTTATTTCAGTACAGTTCAATTCAAATCAGCAAGGGAGGAAAACATAAATGTATTGTACAGCCAAACAATTTGCTCAGTTTACTTATCCAAAATTTGAATAATATTGTCTACTTTTTATTATATCTTGTATTATTATATTATTGTATTATTATATATTGTATTATTGTTAAATTGTCTGTATTTTTTTTATTACCAAGACTATTACCTATTTCTCAACCGGAAATGAATGGACATCCAAATAAAGAATAAACTCGTGGTCTATTTTCTGTTGTGTACCAGACAAACACTGGTGTATTTGCTGTGGATGTAAAACTAGAGAAATACACAAGTTCTTGTTGATTTTTGTAGAAAAACAGTTGAGCTTTGGAACCCTGGCAACAGCAGAGCGAGAGTGTATTCTGTCAATAGCAGGATGTTTCAAATAAGAGCCGGGATGTTCTGCTTGTGCACCGACAGCCAAATTACTGCATACAAGTGAATCCAGAGCCAGACATGTACTGTAGGATTACAATCACACTTTTGTTTTTGTCACAAACAGGTGATTGGATGTGAATTTGACAAAAGCTGTTGTGGCCTTTGTCACAGGAAATGTAGAGGACTGAACTGTGACTAAATCATGGTCAAACAAGATCTAAATCAAGACTAAACCTGGACTAAATCAGTGATGAAATACAGTGGGTGAAAATTACATTACATCCAGGGTTTTTGTGTGTGTGTTTTGTTGTGTTTTTGTTTTTTGTTACCGCTATAAGGGTCTAAGGACAAGGCACAGTCCTTTTTGTTTGTGTGTCGATTGTTTATATGTTGATTTTATTGTCATTTTATATACAGTACATACTAATGTGTTTTTCTCATTTTTTGAAGTCCTTCAAGGCAACTTAGTGTTATATATTGCTATACAAATAAAACTAAATTGAACTGAATTGAATTAACCCAGAATTAAATTAGAACAAAATTGTGCTGCCAGATTACTGAGAATCAGGTGCTCATACATTTACAGTAAGTTTGCAGTTACTGTTTAGTTTTGGGGACTAAAGTTAAATTGGCTAGGACTAAGTTGTGCCTGAACCAAGACCAAAACCAAACCAGGACTAAATTTGGACTAAACCAGGACTAATTTAGAGCTAAACTGGGATTAGATCAGGACAAACATGTGATTGGATTTGTGTTTGACAAAAGCCAGAGAGTACGCCCTTGCCCTGAGACAATATACCACCCTGTCCCCACTGTTTGTTTGGATTGAGGCTGGTGTATTTAATGAATGCTAATGTTGGACCAGGAAATGTGAGGGTGGTACTAACCTGACATGAACCGGGACCAAGATAAGGGCTTCTACTAAAAGGGCAACATCTGCAAGTGAGAAAACGAACTTTTATCAGAGTAACTTAAGATAAAACCAGGACTTGACAGGGTGCAAGAATTGAGAATTTAAAGGAGTGTATCATGTTTAGCAACAAGTGAAAATTTAAGACTGATGTACAACATTTCAAGATGCTCAAATGAGACATTCCGTGTGTCATTAGTAGAAAAGAGTTAGTTGGGGCCAAAAAATATGCATTCAATATAAGCGTAAGTGTAGGTGAAAACTTTTTTGATGATGTTGGTAAAAGAACATAAATGTGATTATCTGCTCTGAAAAGCTTTAGGATAGAAATTATTTCTTACTTTCTCTAAAATTTAGGATATTATGTTTTTTTTTTCAAGATATCTGCAAAAGTACGCTCATTCTGCATTTTTCATCTGTGCACTTCCACTGGCATTTCTTAGTCCATCTGCACAAAAATGTTTCTGTATAAATCTATCAACAACACAAGGTCCTTTGATTTTGTTTCAAAGAGGATTTGTTGGTCCATTTTTATACTCTTACAAAAATGTTACCATTCAGATCTGAAATAGTAATGAGAATGCAATGGAGTCTGCAATCACTGTTCTTCATTTATTTTTCAATCTAATTTTCAGTGAATGTATCTGTCAACAGGAAAACAGAAAACATACAGATGTGTTAAAAACTGCACTTTCTCCTCAAACACACACACTTTAGCAGCAACATGAGAATCTTGAAAGCCTCTGTCCGCTTTCATCTAATTTTGACAGGGCCTTTTAAGTCATCTCTTTTACCCACCCCCACCCTTCACAGTAACCATGTACTGTATATAATTAGACATGATCCCTGTCATCTGTGGTGATACCAAGACAAAAATTTGTATTTCTATGACAAGATGACGTGAAAGGCCACACGCAAATGGACTTAAGCAAGTGGAAGAAGAAGGAATAATTACTGTATGGTTAAAATGAATAGCTTCTAGTTAGCAACAGAATGTCAGTCGTCACAATGGTAGACATAGCTTAGTTCTAGTTTACAACCTGTCTACGTTCAGACCTGCTTTAGTCCTAGTCCTGGTTAAGACATGAATTAGACCTGGTTAAGTCCTGATGAATTTCAGGTTTAGTTCAGGTTCAGTCCCGGTTTAGCACAGCTTTAATCCTAGTTTATCTTTGACCTGTTTTTGTCTTGATTTAGTCCTGATTTGGCTAAACTATAGTTAGCCAAACTAGTCCTTGTCTTGGTTTAGATCTAGTTTAGACAGACCTGGTTTAGCCCTGTTTTATGCTCATATTTACTTTTCAGGGGAACATTTTAGAGTAACATAAGGTGTGGGAGTTTAGTAAAAAGACTGTATTTGAGTTAAAGGGGCATAATATTAAGGTGAATCATGATTACAACAGTGCTAATTAGACTAATACTTGTGGAGGCAAAACCAATTATAAGAAAAACAATCTACCTTTCAGTGTTGACAGTGATATATGTAAATTTATGGTTTAACCCAATACACCTACATTTCAAAACAAAATATCCAACCCTTTCCCCCCTTTTTCTAAGTGTTCCATCAAGGCTTGGTAATAACTGCTATTATCTCAGTTGTGTTGACTTCATTGAGACCTTTCTATGCAAATGAGCATCCCACACATTCCCGGCTAACACACACAAGGCCCCGCGTTTTTGTCAGAGGGCAAAATTTAAAAGTCAAATAAAAATCGATAAAATGGATTAAAGGCATGTTTGTAGATCAGTGAATGCTCAAAGACGCCCCAGGGTTGGACAGAGAAGAGATAGGAATTTCCAGCTTCCCTTGCTGTAACAGTAAATTTAAACATTGGTCTTTTGTATGTCAGTTATTGCCTATTTGACAAATTCTCCAATCCAATAAACCACAGCTGACCATCAGTTGTACTTTACAAAGCTTCAAAAGACACTATTTGTCAACTACAAGGGCACGCTGTACTCCTGCCACCTCTTTCACCATTTTATTGCTGTTTTTCTTTCTTTTTTTTAAACTATGGCACAAAACAACAGACAGAAAATAATAGGTTCAATATACAGTTCTGTGAAAATGGTTTTGGCAGCATTGTAGACATGCTGTTTGCTTTCACTAATATGGAATATATTTAGTTTGTCATCTGTTCACTAAATGCAGTAATCATTAAGCAGAAATATAACAATTCTGTCTTGTGATCACATTTCATCTTCAAAACTTTACTTTAAACGGATAGATG
>JAVQKG010388350.1:0-10629 GCA_036025885.1 Hypseleotris bucephala | reverse complement strand
AAGCTTCATGGGGCTACTTCCTGGAACTATTTTCATATTAGATTGCATTAGGTTATTGTTTAAAAAATTGCCCACTGTAATCAATGGAGTTGTCAAAACTCTCTCTATCAACAACTCTGCTCCGGATACATTCTAGTCCTTCAAAAATAAACAATGTTTCCACCAATCAGAGTGCTCCTGTCTTATGAAAGCGTGTGATTGGTTAAGCAGTTCCGTCCCTCGCTCTAAATTAATTTTTTCTCAGATGACTTCTGTTATGCTGTACTAATAACTAAAAATGAAATCAGGTAGTGCAGCTTTAATATTCTATACATATCCCACCGCTGTGCATTGTATGGACTCCCTGCTGAAATCTGAGCTATGATACAGGGAGAGACCGGGGGAACGCGCAGACTCCCAGATTGATAAATAGATGGAGCAGTGTTAGTCTCAGGCTTGGAAGACAGGAAGACGGATGGAGGAGAGAGGAGTGGTCAAATATGAGGGATAGGAAAGGAACTGAGCACTAGGAGTAGAGGAGGCTAATCTATAGGGAAGAGAGAGGTAAGTTTGTAGGACTGACAAACAAATGAATTCATATCCTTCAGCTTATTCCCAGAGGAAACATGGGAGTTATAGAGCTACTATGGGCCTTAGGCAGGGGAAGGGGGTACAGAATGAAAAATGACCAGTTAGACAGAAAGACATTGGTTTATTTGTCATATGCAGGTTAGCAATAATATATCAAAATCAGTTTTCAACTAGAAAGCACTCGGAGAGGTCAGATCTCCACCAGGACAGCTAATTTCCACTATGCATGTGTAAATGGTGTTGTGGAATGCCTTGCAAAACAGTCTTTAAAAAAAAGAAAAATTGAACTCCTGCAGATTCAATCAAATAGTAGTTTTGTCTTGTCTCGTCTGCTATTTACTGCAGGAAAAACTGACTTCCTCATTTGAGCTGCCTTGGTGCCGGTCTGTGCTCTCGTAGTGCTTTCTAGTGTTTTACTTCACCGGAGCCGTATGCTGTGCACATTGGATATAACAATAACAATATACATCCTATGAAACGTTGGCAAGTGACTTACTCTTTTAGAGCTGCCTTGGTGAAGGTCTGCACTTTCCTAATGCCTGGCGGAGGTAAGTAATATGTGAGATGCAAAGAACTAGTCAGGAAAAACTTTTAAAAAAATCCTTGATCCAGACCATGAATCAGATCACTCCCAAAATCCAATCAATTGTTCATTCAAAAATTTCGTCCAAATTTGATCAGTAATTTTTTAATAAAGTTGTATAGACGGACAGACGGACGCTACCCAAAAATGTTCAGTTTACCCATCAGACCAAATTTACATTCAACTTAAATCCATAGACTCTTTCACAGACGTTTTTTCCAACAGAAGTTTTCATCTCCCCCTAGTGGTGGCTACGTGGTGTCTTCCTTCCAAAATCTTCCTTGTCATTCCAGACCTCCCCTGAAAATTTCATCCATTCCATTCAGTAATTTTTGAATAAAGTCGCTTAGAAGGACAGACGGATAAGTGGATGGACGGTACTGAAAACATTACTTCCTTGGCGGAGATAATAAATAATCACACTTGATCACACTTTATTTTCCATTATCCCTTAACTACATTGTATCTACCTCATTAAGTACAATGTAATACACTGTGTAATAAACTGGAATAACATGTAACTACATTGTACATACAGAATGGTTAGGGTTAGTTAGAGTTAAGGTTAGGGTTAGTTACAATGTTTGTTACACGGTGCAATGAATACAATGTAGTTAAGGGATAATGGAAATTAAATAAATATAAAATGTCAGGTACACTTCAGTTTAGCCCAAATTCAACTTACATCCACATAACAGCCCTATAGTCTCTTCCACAGCCGTTTTTTTCCTACAAAAGTTTCTCGCCTCCTCTCTGTGTCTCCCTGGTGTGTTGATGTTGATGTAGATTGAGTGTGTCACGTACTTGCCTGCTGCTGTCTCTAAGGTTAGCCGCGCCACATGTTTCGCTCAGAAGCCCTTTCGTAAATGAGGGCTTCGTCTTTTTACATCCGCTTAATTTCGCTCGTCAGTGGGTGCTCTGAGGCGCGCTGGTTCAGTCCGAATTACCCAACATCTGTCATGACGAGGGTCCCGGGACGGTACATTTGACATCCTCCTCGCCTCCCCCAGCTGCCTCGCGTATCACCGAATCTGCCCCGCCCCCTGCCATACCACCGACCCATACCTGCCTGATGCCATCCGAATGCATTACCTATAATTTGGTACACCTTTAGATTAGCATTTGATGTAGTTTAGTTCTGTTTGCGAGCAGTTGCTTTCTCCTGGCTGAAAAACCACCTGGGTATATGCAGGGATTTCAAAGTTAATTTTTTCAAGAGTTTTTTAAGACCCTCGCTGAAAAAAATATACTTTTTAAGGGTCTTAATTTTCCCCAAATCAATTTATCAACTTTTAATAGTACTTTTTAAGACGTCCAGGATAACCTGAGCACAGATTAGATACATGTCCCTATGTTTCATTATATACAAAAGATTGCAAGTTAAGATGTTTTTTACAAATGACAACTACTCTCCCCCATGTCGGTAATGTCAGAGCCTGGTTAAGAAACATTAGTGAATGTACCTCACATTGTGTTTTCTAATGTACACTTTAGAATGCAGTTTTGGCTGGGGTCAAACTTCTAGATTCTTAGGCTTTACTGGACAATTTCTTACACATGTTGAAAGGTAACTCACTTTTCCTTCAGTTGCCTCCATTCCTGAATTTTGAGCATTCCATATGACATTTTAAAGGGACTATGGCAGATATAGTTTGAAACCAAAAGTAAAATCAAGATTGATATTCTAATTTCAAGCAATTTTAACTTCTAAATTTATTTTCTCCCATACCGTGTAAAAATGTAAGTAGTTGTAGACCAAAAATGTATCTATCCCATGACTCAATGTAAAAAGTAAACATGCAACTATAGTTTCAGTTCTCCTGAGTTGAATGGGGCCAGTAAATGCATTAGTCCCCACAAAGGCCTGAATACCGACGCGTGTGTGTACTGAATAGACACGCTGACAGTTTATGTTCTTTGGGGAGGAAGAGGAGGAGGAGGAAGAGGAGGAGGGAGAGGAGAGAGGCGGAGCAGAGGAGGAAGAGGGGGGAGATGAGGGAGAGAAGGAAGAGGAAGAAAAGGAGGGAGAATGGAGGATATGATTATAGTTAGATTGGGGGAATGTGTTGTACAATATGTAAGACAGGGAAGAAATAAGCTATCTTAAAGGTTAAACTAAGAAAATATTTTTTCCCCTACTGCATTTAATGACTAAAAGTTGCTTGGACCACCATATCCATAGGACAAACTGTTGTAAAAGGACTAAAACGCTTAAAAATGATCAGAGACCTTTTTGGATAATATTTATGGGATTAGCATTAGCATATTAGTTGTAAAAGCTAGTCTCAAAAACCATTATTGTCAAAACACACAGATGAAACTGTTGTAGCACTGAATGATAACCTCTTGTATTGTGTTGGACCTGACAGTGATGGTCAGTCTAAATGACCACTGGCCTGGGACTCTGTGATATGTGCCCTGCGCCTGCTTCACTGACATTTATCGAGAGTGGGAATTCTCAGCTTGAGGGAATACACAAGAAGCCTACAGGTACACGCTGGCTTCAAGATTTACTACAACATGAGGTTTAGCAAAGGCCAGAGCTGTTGGTCACGCACAGAAATAAAATGTGAATATAAATGTGTTTTTATTTGATTATTACCTCCACCAAGGAAGTAAGGCTTTTGGTAGCGTTTGTCTGTCCGTAAGCAACTTCACTCAAAAACTACTGAACGTATTTAGATGAAATTTTCAGGGAGGGTTAAGAACGACACATTGGAAAATTTATTAAATTTTGGGAGTGATCTGAATCATGGTCTGGATTTTTTTTTTTTTTTTACAGCTGCCTTTTACAGCTGGAAGTGTTGAGTTATATTTGCTTTTCCATAAGGTCAGGTGGTCCACGATTGTTTACTCTTCGACAAAGTGGTTCTTGAGTTGAAAAAGTTTGACAAACCCATAACTAGCGGTGTTATTTTAAAGAAAATTTGGTTGAAGATGTGGAACAATGGATTCTCAATGAAGTGGATGGTACATGAAACAACTTGGACCATTTCCTGCATTCAGCTTTTGAAGAACAGTGAACATGCAACAATTAGCAAGATGGAGGCCGGAAAGAACCAAGAAATCTGTCATTGTTTTGTGTTATTGTGTTCCAGTTCACAGATACATTTTATTATCCCAGTTGATTGTTAGGTGTTTTGTTGTACATAAAAAGATTATATTTATGTAGTTGAGTTTGTCCATTTGAGGTCCATGTTACATTAACAACATCTCAAGTGGAAAATGACTAATGTAAACATTATATTAGTACAGCAGATTTTTATACTTGGAAAAAAACAAACTGCTGCTGGTAAAAACCTAAATTGGCTCAAAATTTTGGATAGTGTAGATAAGATAATGTCAAACCCTGGTTATATTCTTTTTTTTAATAATTACTTTGTACTTTTGCCCTGTCTTAAACTTGCCCACTAACTTATATCCCTTTTCTCTCTCCCTGTTGCAGTAAATAAGAAGAGGAGCTGTACTCAGTAATGATGGACAACACAAAATGGCGAGGAGGCAGGAGGAAGAACTAGCTTTAGGAAAAATATCACAAGAAGACTATACGTCCTTCTGAGGCTGGGGAGGCTAACGACAGGGACGCACGGCAAGCGACGTCAAACCAGCCACAAAACTATGACCCATCGGAGTGAGCCAGTTTCCACCGGGGACCACTTTTTGCTGAGTAGAAAAAGACAGAGAAAGAAGAGAGAGCGAGAGAGAGAGAGAGAAAGTGTCGCGTTATTATGAAAACGTTTTATTTTTCTATACTTTTGTGATTTACATGGTACAAAAAAAAGTGTGTATAAAACAGTATATATGTACAAATCTGTTTTTATGTTTTTTGGTAAGGGAGATGAACAGTTGGCCCTTCTGATGCTGATCTATGGGATTTTCGGGAAGGACGAGGAGGGCAAAAAAAACTACCCCCGGGGCCGCTTTTTCTCAAAGACACATGATAAAAAAACGTCGAAAAAAAGACTAAAAAGTGGCTAAGGGCACTACACGCTGTACTTCCGATAACCTCCTGCCCTCCTGCGTCCTTCCTAATTCACTGACTACTTTACTTCTAAGTTTCGGCCGCTACTTTCGCCCCCTTTTCTTCTTCTTCCATGTTTTTTGCGAGTTTAGCGGCCGACAACGGAGCAACTGTTAGCAGCGTCCCTAGTGGATTCTGTCGTGATGTCACTTCCTCCTCGCTGGCAGGACCTTTGGGACCTCCCCCGCCCCCCCTCCCCAATCCGGATGGGCCCCCGAAAACTACGAGCGGCCCAAGGTTTACAGCGTTGGGGAGCGGGAACGGGAGAGTCGTTTTGGGTCTGCCGCCTCTACACGCCCCCCCGCAGAGCTCACTGACTGACTGAGGACTAGTTAAAGAAACTAAAACGGTGACAAAACGTGGGGATAAAAAAATAAAGACAAAAAAGTCGCCGGGTTTTTTTCTCACCTGCCAGAGCCCAAGCCTTTGTGTCACTGTGCGCCGTGGAAGAAAACAACCAAATCGCGGCGGCGCTATGCACGGAAATAATCCTCATTGTCTTCATGTAACAAATTGAATTATACTCGAATAACCCCATTGTACTACATCGCAGGTGCATAACCAAAACAGAGCCTGAGGCATATATGACTTTTATGTGGCGAGAAAAAAAAAACATTGTAGAAGTACGGTCCAGCGGTATCAAAGGACGAGGGCTGAAATTGTCGATTTTTATTTGTCAGTGTGTTTGAACATTTGATTTGTGTGTTTTTTTGTGCACTTCTGAAATGTTTTTTGAGGATTTTTTTGGTGGAAAAGCAAAACCTTAATTCTTTATATCAGGAGAGTCACTGTAAACGTGTTTTAAACAAGAATGTCGGTTCAGTTCTTTGAATGTACTTGTCTAGGGTGTCCAATATGTATTCATTTTCTGTATATAAATATATATACATATCTATTATATGGGCTGTGGTGAAGTCAGGGGGTAGAGGGGTGGGCAGGATAGTCTCTGGCCCCCACTGTAGTTACCAGACCCCCCTCCTCGAAAATTACTTCCTGATCTGTACTGTATCATGTGATCATGTGTTTAACGATTGAAAGTGTGATGGTATTAGTGTGGCCCCAAACCCCATGGGACCCTCCCCAAAATCCTGTGCAAAGAAACCCCAAGACGATCCATAACTTTGCCCCCATTTACACTATCATCACTCCCCAGACTTCAGGAAGACTGCTTGGAAAGGACTTGCTAATTAGCGAAACGTGTTATGGTTGGATATTGATTATTTTTTCTTCTTATAACTTGAACCAAAGTATGATTTGAACACAGTGCTCTTTGATCAGGAGAAAAAGCGGGACTTAAAGATGGCGTATTGACGTGACCTAGTTTCCATTCACCATCAAAAACTGCAAGAAGCTAACCCCGCGGAGGACTTTCTACAATATAAACTTCCCCTGCGTCTTCTTCTACTACTGCTTCCTGCCTCGGTTTACAAAGTCTTTTCTCTGACCCCTTCTGGACTATGGAAGTATTGTTTTGGAAGCCCCTGGTAAAGAAACTTGGGGTGTAGGTGGAAGAGGCGGGATTTTCGGGTGAAGCACAACTTGATTGAACGTTCAGGGTAGGCTACCGCTAAGCTAAGTGGTAGTTTTGTGTGTTTTACGAAATGTTGTGGAAAGTCTTAGAAACTCCTGTACAAGTTGATACTGTTAATATCCTGTACAGAAACTACACGTACACTTAACTTGTTCTTGATCATTTATTTCAGGTTGAAAAAAAAAAGTCTCAATCAGGGCTCCTACCCATGCGACCTCTCTTCATCTGTAGACAGCTTCTCATATCTAAAGAGTATATATCATGGCGGATTTACTGTTGTCAAGTATAAATGGGGTAAAAAGTTTCGATCATTTGTTTTTCTTCTACCATGCAGTGATCATTATGCAGGCTTTGGCATTTTCGTAGCTGTTAGTAGGTTAGTTTTCGGGGGGAGAGTCTTAACAAATGATTCGCCTACTTGGCCTACTTTTTTAAAAACAGGCGCAACGTAAAAAAAAAGTGTAAAAAATATATTGTACTTAAAAATTAACAAAAAAAATATGAAAATGGCGGGGTGGAGTTTTAGATTGACACCAACTTCCTGGGAAGAAAAAGAGACATGAAGAACCACAGTTTAAAGTTTGGGCGTTTCCACTGAATTTATCTATGCACTCTGCAACTTAACAGACTTGATGTCACACGTGGTAGGGACATTTTTAGAAAGACGTCACATTATTACTACTATAGCTCATTAGCTGGGACTTTTGACACATTAAAGATAAGGCTGCCTTTACTCTACGCTATTTTATCAACTAATCCAAGAAAAAGACAAAAAACATGTATATCACATCGCCGACTCATCCCAACTTGCCCATCGGTTTCTTCTGATCATGTAAAGAGAACAAAAAATGCGAGCTGGCCAGTGTTTTTCAATCAAGAAAATACATGCGATAGATCGGCACAATGGGCTAGCTGCTAATCAATGTGTGGCAATTTTGAGGGGACATTCACAAACTGACTTGAATTACTTTAATAACTATGCAGTAGGAATAGATTGCTAATTGATAGAATGTTTGATAGATAGACTGCTAAGCTATCTGTATAGAATTGTAGAATTACTTGTTAAAAGATTATGCTACTAGCTTGGAGGTCTGAAAAACATGTTATTTAGGCCTACTTACCTGGAAATATAGCCTAGTAGACATGAAATGTATATAAATGAATGCTCATTTTCTAGTTGCAAACTAGGTGTACCCTGTAGTCAAACGTGTCTAGTGAAAAAGTCTATTTATTAATTGTAAGCTAGTGGTTAGCTTGTACGGCCACAACCCATGAGCCCCAGGACATTAGTGATAGCCTACTTAACATTTTTAAGAGAAATGGCTAAATGTACTTGTGAATTGTGTAGGTTATTAGGCAAGGACTTTCAAATTATTAGACTGTTTAGACTAGTTGATTTGATTAATAGTCAAGTTAATATTCACTACTTTAAGAGCTTCCCCAGTGACTAAAAGGGCTAAAATGTAGTTCTGGTGCAAAGAAATTACCAGAACTTTGAAATTAGCCACGTTTTTCCCCTCAAAAGTGTCATAAAATCTTTGTTGCAGATAAAACGTTTGTGCTGGTCTGCCGTTTGCCGGGGGGACTATTTTCAGCAGCGGATTTATCCACATTTGGTGCTTCGGTGTGTATTTCTGGCAGCAACATTCTTGACTCTCACAAACTGTTTCTGATGTCATTCTGATGCTTACAACGTAGCTACATTTGTGAATCCAAATACTCTTTATATACTTAGATTTGTAAAGAAAAAAGAACAACTGTGTATAGTTACATATTGTTAAATATAAACCATTTGAAGTGAAGTATCATACACCAAACTGTTACTTTTCTAGTTAAAAAATATATTTGTCATAATATATAGTGTGTAGTACTATCCAGAAAAAGACTTAAGATGACAGCTCAAATTTTACCTTCTGGGGATTTTCTCTGACAAAAGTATGCATTTGATTTGAACTGTGGCTCATTTTTGACGTGTTCAAATTTCTTTTTTTTTTAGATACAACTGTAGAAGTGGTGGTTTCTATGGAGAGCCAAAGTCCTTTCTATAAATGTTATTAATTAGTTGCCTAAGTAGAATTGTTGACAACGAGCTAAAGCTTATATTTGGGGTGATTTTACTTTGTGGGTTTGTTTCCTGGATGTGTTTAAAAATATATAAATATTGATAGTGGAGATATTTAACTGAACTACTTCGTCTCGCTGGTCTTCCATGTTAGTAGCAACACTAGAGTCAGGCACAGACTGTGACAAAGATAGACGCCGAAACAAAAACTAAAGTGAAGATAAAATGTGTCAATATCACAGATTATCAATATATTTCTGATCACAACTTTCCTTTGTAAAGAAATGTATTGTGTTTTATAAGAGAAAATGGTGTCAACAGTTTTAGCTACAGTTAGCTCTTGTTAGCAGTTCAAAGTCAGTTGAAACACCATACAAATTTGAACTTATCCCAAGCAATTCAGAAATTCTTGTGCTAACCTTTGTTTACAACTATGCTAACAATCTTTCTGACTTTATAACAACTCTTTTCAGATTGAGTGGCCATCTTGAAACGTTTCTTTAGCCCCAACAAAACTTAACTGAAAACTGTTACCTCAAATGACAACAACTTCTCTTCACTTTGCGTCAGCGGCAGCGGCCATCTTTGTTTCACGGTCCACGGTTTGCGGTTTACGAGGGAGAGGTTTACCTTTACATTTTAGCTTCTGTTGATGTGTTTACAAGTGGTTTCTAAAAAAACTGTGGTTGTTCATTCTTTCACAAATTCACTTCTCGTTGTTTTTTTCTTAATCTGATTTTTGCGTCCGGATTTGGAGTTTATGGTTGGTCGAAATAAAAACTCCCCCCTGCACGTTATTGGTGGGATGGAGCGGGGGGCGGGGTTTTTGAACAGCAACCCTCACCCTTCCTTCCTTTGATTGGACAGTTTCACAAAAGTGCATTGGGACAGTCTAGACCAGGGTTGTCCAAACTGCGGCCCGGGGGCCCAATGCGGCCCTCGGAGCAATTTTTTGCTCAATTGTGGCTGAGGCCTTTCTTCTCAATTGCCTGAAATTGTGTTTTTACTTCATAATCCAATTAAATGAGAAGGATTCAATGTGTTACAAGGAATCTTTCCATTTTTATGTGTGGTTATAAAATAAAGAAACTGCCAGAAAATACAGCATCTGGCAAAAAAACACATACAATTCAAGGGACATTTGGTGAAGTGAAATCGACCATTGCAGAGTGGCCCTCCTTGGTATTATTATTTGACAATGTGGCCCTCAGTGAAAAAAGTTTGGGCACCCCTGGTCAAGACCACCCAAGATGCAAATAAACCACTTGCAAAACATAATATTATCAACAGTTAAATGTGCAAACGTTCGCTATTGTTTCAAAAATGTGGTACTTATTTTTGAATGCATTTTTAACAGTATGAAAAATCTTGGTTTAAATTTCCAAAGATTTACAAAACTGCTAATATCAATCCAACTTGACCTTTTTGTATTTCCTAACTTTATTGTATGCTAACAAGTCAAGTATGTTAGCTTATTCTAAATTGTATTTTTTGTAGTTAAATATTAACTTTAACATTTTCCACGACTGGTCAATGCTATATTTTGTGAAACTGTCCATAGATCCCTCTCTGATGCCTTCGTTCAAATTTTATTGAACCTGATCTTCCTGAGCACAGCTGTGGCAACACAAGCAGGACGTCCCACCCCTAACTGTCCTTGTCCCACCCCTAACTGCCCCTGTCCCACCCGTAACTGTACCTGTCCTACTCCTAACTGCCCCTGTCCCACCCCTAACTGTCCTCGTCCCACCCCTTACTGTCCTTGTCCCACCCCTAACTGTCCCTGCCCCACCCCTAACTGCCCCTGTCCCACCCCTAACTGTACCCGTCCCACCCCTAACTGTCCCTGCCCCACCCCTAAC
>JAVQKG010388328.1:0-12488 GCA_036025885.1 Hypseleotris bucephala | reverse complement strand
ATAGGGAAATACTGGCGTGACATCTACACGCCAAAAGTGCAAAATGCGTTGGTATAACACGCAAAATTGGCACACACAGGCGTGTCATATACACGCATTTCCGTGAGACCAGGCTCGACTCGGGGTAGTGTGTGTTATGAGTGGGACAAAAGGGAAAAAGAGGAAAGGGGACTGTCTCCAAGATGTTTTTTGCCTTTTCAAAAAATCAGGTATTGTAGCTTTAAGTAGCTTCTTACTACTGTCCTTCTCAAATGACCAACTCGTTACGTTTCTTTGCCCCGTCATCACCTTAACAGCACCATCATCTCTCTCCTCCTCTCACTACCTCAGCAGGAGAACCATATGCTTCATTATACTGCACGGATCATGGTTGAATCTCAGTGAATTCAAGCAATATAGCCTATGTAAAATAAAAAATTATTTTAGAACTGCAGAAAGTCATCAGATCAGAAGAAAAAAATATTGTGTGTCTCCAGCAATCTCTGGAAGAAACTACAAATTCAAGATGTCCAAACAGGGCAAAAAAATTAAAAAATCATTAACAATACTCACAGGACGTGAACTGTTTGCCCTCCTGCCTTCAGGAAGAAGATGGAGCCTAAAAAGCTGCAGACTAAAAAACTTAAAAGATATCACTGGGCCATCAATAGCACCATGAATACACACTGACAGATTAATTAATGACTTACTGACTGTGCAATGACAAATAAACCTTCTTATTCTTAATAAACAAGATCTGTCCCGAAGTCACTGTGAGTTGACTATTTTTATAGCCTAAATGTAGCCGTAATAAAACCATTATTATAGACAGACTCTCAAGCTGTTTTAAACATCCTAGTGAAATGTCAAGTTGAAATCAGTGCTGCGTGTGACTGATGTCTGCTCGATGTTGCATTCAAGTAGGCTATAACATTTTATAGCCTACCTGCTGAAGGTGTCTTAAGGTGAGGTGGTCAATTCATTTCGAGATTTGAACTTCAAGCCAGTCTGTAGGCCACATTATTTGTAGATTAGGTCTACATAGGCCTTAATTATGTAGCCTAATTTTCCCTATTTCTATTTTAGCTCTATTTATTTAGGCCTAGATATTATAGTAGGCTTATTGTTTGGGCAAAGACCAAATTAAAATGTTGTACGGCTAGCCATATAGCTTTCAACTCTGCTTAGCCATATTGTAGCCTATAGGCTATATTTATTGTAATAACAGTTGTGATTAAAATATTACATATTGCAGCCTACTGTTTATGTGTAGGTAAGCCTATGTTTTTTGAATACTGTAGCTTAATATCTTTAGTGTTAGGCCTAGTTTGAACTAGTTCCTGCTAGGCTACTTTGCTTCTTTACTTTCTTTGCTAGTAGGCACAACAGGACGTTACTAACAGCTTTATGCTTCTGGTGGCTAGCTTTGTCATACTTTTAGCCCATTTAGAAAAGCACATTATAACACTTGTCACGAAATAAGAAAAATATTTTTATTTAATGTTGGCCTAGCCAGTTTGAGCTTGACGTAGCCTTCGTTCGCATTTGGCTAGAGCGAAAACGGAAGTAGGCGACTGTCTTTTGTCTTTCACCTAACATGTCTACTGCTGCGCAACAATGTAACTATCCATCTTTGTAGCCTAATTGTTTGAGGAAAACCCAAATGAATTGAGAAATATTTGCTGTCGACACACTGTAAAGACACAGGCTACTGAAAAATAAACTAGATACAGTAAAATTTGTTATTAGTAATTTTTCCAACACCAATGTCTCTTATTACTGTCCGGCCGCCATTATTAGAAACAAAGGCACTCAGTCATGTTTATCTGCGAGACTTTTGCTGGTTAACCAGCATCAATGATTTGTCAACTGGGCTACGTCTTCCTACTTTGCAAATAATATGCAACTAAATTTTCACCATCTTATTACGTGATGCAAAACAACTTTTTTATATATATATATAAAATTCTATAACCTCAGACTAAAAAGTGTCTGCCAAAAATCCTCCGGAGGGAGCTTGCGCATTGGCTACTGGAGCCGTACCGCCATAAAGGCGTTACGTCACAGCCCGTGAGCTGCACGGATGTGTGTGTGAGGCAGAGGGAGCAGTGTTCAATGGGGGTGAGAATGAAAATGTGACCGAAAAGGTGGAAGACGAACTACAGCGAGCACAAAGCAGGAAGACTAAGTCCCGGATAAATTCTTTTCGCTGCTCGAAGGACCAAAACATTAGCGCGTAAACTTGGGAAGAGTTGTCCTTGCCGGTGAGCGGAGCTCGGGGTGGGAACTAGCAAAAAAAAAATAATGTGCGGGATGGTGGACTCCCGCTTTCCTCGCGCGGTCTGCCCGGGAATCACGCGCCATTGAAGGGGGCGAACTGTGCATGCGCTTTAGCTCGTGGCGTGCACGCCTGGGTCGAGGCGATCTCTGGCGTGGCTGTCGGCCTCCATTTGTGTTTACGTTCAGCGTTTCACCGAGGCTCTTCCACGACCCCGGACACGTGCAACAGTTTGGATTATTACCGTGAATCTTTATATTTCACCGTCCTCATCCTCCACGGAGCTCCTACCGACACCAGGCGTGAGGCGTTCGTGAGACCTGCAACTTTTCCAACTTGGTAAAGAGAGGGCGGCCTTCTCCTCTGTCGTGTGAGTGAGGAGGAACGAGGCTGTTATCACATAAGTAGAACATTTCCGTGATATTTTATCATCGATTAGAAATTACCGAGTAGTTGTGTGGATTAAATGAGTAATCTGGGGGACTATGGTTTTTACAAAGATATAATTTGTCCGATTAACACCTTCATACGCTTCTGTTTGGTGTGATGAGTGTAGTGGGGCAGGGACAGGACAGCACAATAACAATGCAGGTTACGCTTGATCTCACCTCTGAAGAAAGAGCTGATTGTGATTCGTTTGTTTGTTAATGTAGAACTACTATAGCCTACTGGCCCCATAATGTTTGGATTTATGTAGCGTATCTTTTTGATATAAAATCACTTGTCTGAGTATTTCACCGTGGCCTAGACACGCACCAAGCATGCTATTGGTCAGCTGTGATGAAGTGGTCTCACTCTGTTTTGTGAAGACAAATTCCATTTCTTGTGCCCTTCTATTAAGTATAATCCTATACATTTAAAATTAAAAACTGCTCATTATATTAACAACCCATATTGGTATTACCATATCAATTTTTTGCATCCTCTTTTTGTTTTTTCATCATAATATATATATTATAATCAACTTAATAAATTATTATTTGATTCATATCATTACTTAAAGAAAGCACCTGGAAATGCCATACTGTTTTGACTAAATATTCTTTTCTCTGTTGCTCACACATTGGTAAATAGTTTCAGCTAACTTTACAAGGGTGTTTTATATTTAAATGTACAGCATATAGGCCCTATAACACTGACATAAATTTTATTATATATTTTTACCTATCAAAGCTTTGTTACTTAATTTTAATATAATATGATATGCAAACAAACATGTTCATTTACTAATAATAAGCCATAATAATTGTTTTATAATTAACAGTATTATTACATTGTGATATCCCAGGTCCCACATGACGCTCAAACGATGCCTGCCACAGACTCCACTCAGGACCTCCATCTTCTAAAAGACGTGGACGCTAGCTTGACCTGCAATTCTTCTATTCCCTCTTTATCTATTATTACTGTAGCTAACAATTCATGTGAGGCGGGCATTGAGAATAGAGCTGCCTCAATGGCCAATAATGACTGCAACAAAGCGCTCTCCTCCCCAGTTGAAGCTAGCCCGGCCAAACTGGCTTCAACATCTCCCACCACACTCGAAACGACTGTAAATGACACAGGCCTAGTAATATCTCACATAGCATCAGCCGCGGACTCTTTACCATATGAAGAATCAAGTAATATCAACATGACAGATTTGCCGGCGTCTACACCTTTTGGAAACGCAGGAGAGAGAGACTTTCCAGGTGTGTTGTCTTTTAAAGGCGTAACAGTGACCCTTGAAAGTAGTGCGGTTTGGAACAACTTTAATAATGTTGGGACAGAGATGATTTTGACCAGGCAGGGGCGTCACATGTTCCCATACTGTCGCTATCGGGTAAGCGGTCTGGAGCCGGATCGTAAGTATAGTATGGTCCTGTCTGTGGCCCCCGCTGACGCATACAAATATCGCTGGAATTCCAAAAAATGGGAAGTGTTGGGACCGGCCGAACACTTGTCGCAGGGTCTAATCCGCGCTTATGCTCACCACTACTCCCCCTGCACCGGCAAAGAATGGATGAATTATATGGTGTCCTTTAAAAAACTCAAACTTACTAATAATCCCCAAGACCAAGAGGGTAACATCATTTTACACTCTATGCATCGCTACATCCCTAGGCTCCATGTTATACCTGTCCTGGATGGAGTGGCCCCCACAGCGGACCAGCCTGTGGTTATGGGACCAGAAAGTATGACCTTTACGTTCCCGCAAACCGAATTTATGGCCGTGACCACCTATCAGAACTTTCGCATTACACAGATGAAAATCCACTACAATCCTTTCGCCAAAGGCTTCAAAAACGAAGGCTACAATCCTCGACTCCCAAGAAAAAACACGGAGATCGAGTTTGTGAACATGACTGGAACTAGTGAAGCCACGGGGAGAGCTGAAGATGAGAGGTGAGTGTCTAATGGTTATTTTATTGTATTTACGCTGAGAAAATGGCATTGGCAGAGTGGTTAGCCTTCACGCATCACAGTGAGAAGAAGTTAGTTGGATTGGCAGCAGCAGTTTTAGCATCTGCATGTGCTATTGTGACTACTTGGGATCTACCCCCGACGTCATGCATGTATAGGTAATGTGCATACTAAATTGCCCCATGAATGAATGTGTGACAATGTACTGTACGGCCTGCAATTTACTTGTGATAGTTCAGGGTGTGCCCCAACTCAAGCACAAAGCAGCTATGAAAGTTTAAACCCTCCACTGTGTATTTAAGTGTTACCAAATGAATAACATAAACTATGCCAAAATATATTTTCACAAATTCATGTCAACTTCTGTTCTTTTTAATTCTGAATAAGCATGTAGTGATTATACTAAAGATGATTGGGTTAAAATAAAGAGAAACAATAAAAACAATACAGTGCTTCACACACACTCATTGCTATAGCGTTGCTGCATTACATTAGGGCTGTTGATCAAAATCCAGTTACAATTTAATTTACCTAACGGAATAATCTAGAAATAAAAAACAATTAGGCCTACAGTAATTTTGAATTGTGTCGCACGCAGCTGATGCTAAAATAAAATATCAACTCAAAGTTAATGGCTTTTTAAAATTTAAAACTCCCCAGTTCAGATACATTGATTAAAAATAAATACATCTTCATTTCAGTTTTAACCAGAATTATTGTGATTATGAACAGCAATTGAACAGCTCTCCACTACATGGCAAGTACTGTATATTTATCTAGTTTTTATTGAACTATCTTGCAGTACAAACGACCCTCCAGAAGATGCACAAGAGAAGCAGATAATCTTGAAGCCCATCATGTCGTCCTACTCCAGTAATGTGTACGTCCAGTGTCGGGGCAAACATGCTCTTGGTAACATTGTAGTTGTCCAAAAACGCGCTGCTGAAGAGCCCCCAAAAGAAAAAAACTGTAACATCAACCTCATACCTCCGATGAAGCTGTGTATCACTGTAAACCCCAAATCAAAGTTAGGATCCTCGCTGTCGACCAAAAGACTTTTACACAAGAGGAAGAAACGGTTCAGCCGGCAGTGGGGATGTGCCCAGAGAAAAGAGTGGAAAAGTGCCTCCCCCACAGAAGCCCACAGCCCTCCATTGACTGTCGCTATGCAACCAGAGCTGGATGATGTAGAGGGCCTGCTGTTTGTGTCATTCACCTCAAAGGTAAAACACTACATCACTGCTAATAATCTGCCACAAATTATAAGGTTGGACACTGAATTATACCACTTGCTTTTGTGATGTTTTCAATTGAAACTTTTCGCAGTGACAACAAACTCCTGTGTGTGTGATGGCATTTGGTATAAAAGATTCTCAAAGTTTTTTATTTTGTTTTAGTCCGCTCTTACCAGTCATATTGGAGACAAGCCAGTCAGAAAACCAGCATCACAATCGAAAGCTCCACAAACTCCAGATCTGATTAAACTAACCGGTAAGCACTGAAGTCAGGCTTGTAAAATTGTGAGACTATGTTGGCATGGGCAAATTTTAGTTGAACCCTCCATATTAATGCACTGGAAATATTTATAGAATATTTTGTGCATTCTAATATAACAATCAAAAATATGTGTTATACAATTTTATTTCCAGTTGTTTTTAGACTATGGGGAAGCCAACATGGTCCATTATATTGAAACAGTCATGATCATTTTTGTTTAACTGATTCAGAAAACATGCTGTTGGAGGCAAAACTACTGCAGGACCTTAGAGTTTTCAAACACAGACAGACCATCCACCCCGTGTTGCAAGAAGGTGAGTTACTGAAATATTAAAAGTGTATAATGATTGTGGCATAATGTAGTCTTAATTATCTTTGAGTAAAATGTATTATTTTGTTTTTCAGTTGGTTTAAAGTTGAGCACTCTAGATCCCACTCAGCCTATTGACCTGCAGTATCTCGGGGTTCAGCTGCCCCTCCCTCCTCCTAAATTACCAGAAGGCAGTGCTGGAGGTATGATAACTTTTTAACTTGTGATATTGTGACATTTAATTTGTAGAAGAATATATTAGCACAGATGCTCTGAATCTGAGATAACCTGGTAGTTGACATACAACGTAGTCTAGGTTTGATTATGGTTAGAGTTATTTATTTTTGCAGTTATAATTATTATTTAATATTGACCAATGACAATAAATGCTTGAAGGCTGTAATGTAATAAGTGTGTATTTTTTTGGCAGGAGGACAACCATTCATTTCCCGAACAGGAAAAACCAGTGATATAACCAAAATAAAGGGATGGAGAAACAAATTTATAAAGAGCAACGATACATTGTCCAACAGTGAAGGTAAAAGCAACAATATTACATAGTTCATACAGGTGCTTGAAATCCTTGACAAAGTACTTGAATTTTTAACAATTTACATCACAAAAAATGAAGAAAAAAAATCCAAACATAAAAGTCTGTACCTAGAACACAGATTATTCCATTATTTTTAGGATGCAAACATTTACTTTGGAATTTCCACCAACGGTTCAAATTTACTGTGCTTAAAAACACCTTAAAATCTAACTTGAGTCGTCCGATATGGCGTTAAAAATCGAATCATAATAAGAAGTTAGTTTGAGCTAATCTGGGAAGATTTGATATCAACCTTTTGAGGGTGCTTGAATTTCATCCTCAAAAAGTTGTATGAACCCTGAATTAATATAAATGTATTACTGATGTGAACGATAACATTTTAATCTAACTTGCAATTTATTATTCCCAAAAGGATCAAAGAACTTGTCTGCGTTCTGTAGCAACATGTTGGACGAGTATTTGGAAAGTGAGGCTCAGCAGATCAGTGAGCGGGCTGCAGCCTTCTCCACTCACCCTCAGGGCTCTGTGGCCTATCAGCTCCCCGCCAAGAGCTCCAGTTATGTCAAAACCCTGGACAGTGCACTCAAACAGCGCAACCCTCCAACTATTGTCCCAAATAAACCTCTTCTAAACTCAGGACGGGAGTCTCCAGCGTCTCCTCCAACCAGTTCTTCTCCTGCTCTTTCTGAGGACAGCTTTTCAGACCAGCTCTCAACACCTTATACACCAAGTTCTGCTCCTGGACTACACCAGACCATATCTACAGCACAGAGGTAGGTCAATATTTTGGACATTAAAGTTGGGGCTTTGTGAATTATACAGAATTCATACGAATTGAAAATGCTTGAATTTTAACAGTTTATGTAGTTGATATCTTTGACAAAGATTTTAATTGCTCCATAGATCAAAGTAATTTCACTTAAACTTAATTCAATAAGATACTAAAACCACATGCATGAATTGAATTGACATGTTTTTATACTTCCTGTATTTTTAGCCGATGCGAGAGCCCACCAGAAGCGAACTACAGACAAACTGCTTCAAACGAGTGGAGACCTTTCAGCCTCTCAAGACCTCAGCTGAAACTGTTTGAGCTGGAGCTTGGAGCCTGGAACAAGGGCCTGGAGAGAACAGAGTTGGCCCAAGACAGACTGTCAGTGGCTCTGTCTGCTGTCATGACCAAATGGGTACAAATTTTTATTATTTCTTTTTTTTTTTATTGCTTTTTATGTCATACAGACTAAACATTTCAACAAGTCAGTGAAAATACAAACTAAATAAGGACGGCAATACAGTTGGTATAACAATAAGACAAGACAAATACAATATGCTTTGTGTATATACAGTATGTTTGTGGTGTGTGTATGCAAAGGTACAGGGTGGAACAAAATAGTAATGAATCGAGTTGTAAAAGAGAAAGAAAATTATTGAATTAATATATGGTACAAACAACATCATTCATTTTAATCAAGGTTGTTAACTATGTTGTGTTGTTTTTATGATAGACACACCTGAATGAGGTTTTCAAAGCACCACACTACCAGAGGACACAACGTCTTCCATGTGGCCGGGACTTCTGCAGACTGGGATGTGTTTGTCAAAGTCTGAAAGGGCAAATAAAGAGGCCTTCGCACTGTAGACGCCCTGAGTGTATGCTCAGCTGTACCTGCCCCAAACTGTCTACTGGAGAGACTGATGAAGATTCAACATATTGTAAGTGTGTCTGTATAATACTCACTTGTATTGTATTGGGTTCATCTTGCAACCAGAGTGTAGCCGGTTCAAATTCCTGCCTAAGTGGTTATTGTCATTGTGTCCCTGGGCAAGACACTTAACAGACATTGCCTATGAATTAATGTGGTTGTGTGATTGGTGTTCGGTGGTGGTCTGGGGGGCTATAGGTGCAGAACAGGCAGCTACCCCTCTGTCAGTGTGCCCCATGGCAGATGTCGCTATAGTAGTTTACCACCACCAGTGTGACTGTGGAGTGAATGAATAATGCAATTGTAAAGCATCTTTGAGTGTCTAGAAAAGCACTATACAAGTGGTAAGCATTAATTTTACTTCCAGCAGTCAGTTCAAAACTACTGTCCTTTGTGTCTTCATTAGCTGTAAAACCTGTGGGTGATGTTGGAACTCAGTCTCACTCTCAACCCAAAAAACTGTGGATCAGAAACATCTGTGATTCAGACCGAGAGCCACTGCTGATCCCCAAATCTACAAACGTGCCACATCCGAAACCCTCCAGACCAGTCATACCCCAGGTAATTATCACCAGTTTATTAACAGAAAATATTACCATGTAGAATTGGACTTTTTTAATCTAACTGAACAGATTTATGTAGTTAATGTTTGTGTGTGTTGGCAGATCCGAGAAGAGGATAAGAGTCCAGTCTACAAGTATCTGGAGAGTAAACTGACATGTGCTCGCGTTCGAGAGTTCAACAACAGACCTCCACCGGTGGAGAGCCTGGAGGACCTGACTAAACAATCATTAAATGTAACAAAACTAGCTAACCAAACCACCACGGCAATACCAGAGAAGCCAAATCCACACACCACGACAATCCCACATAGGCCCATTCCAACCACCAAAACGGTACCAAAAAGGCCTGTCCAAGCTACCAAAACAATACCAGAAAAGCCGAAGGAAAAGGCTTATAAATCAGGTAAACTTCTCTTAACTACTTCATTTCTTGATAGATTGACTGATAAAATAATGCTGATGTCATTTGTTTGTTAGTTTTTTTCGAAGGGACTACAGCCACCGGAAAGAAACCCAGGACGCTGATAGAGATCCAGTCTGTATGTCAGTGGGCCGACGATCGTAAACAGATTTTGGAAGCTCTGTGCACAAACATGAATCGAAACAAACTGTGTGAGTCGTTCTCTGTGGGGAAATACAGGGTCAGACCAGTCGCAAAGATCATCATGCAGAAACCCACTGGAACTGTCACCACATACAGGGTACGTATCTGTTAGGGCTGCATAATATAACGGTCCATAACCATGTTCAATTTTGCAATATTGATTGAAGTCAGGTTTTGTTTTTTAGTTAATTTAAATATTAACTAGAACAAGACTAAAGTAAAGCTAATTTAAGGCAAATATGACTGAAAGATTACTTGACACACACACATTGTCTTTCAATGTTCTTGAAAAAAATGTAAATCTGTAAATCTATGTAAGATTAATTACCATTATTATTATTATTATTATTATTATTATTTTGCCATACAGATATTGTGTTGAAATGTATGAAATTTTCAGAGGGCGACAGGAATTACACAAAGAGCAGTTGATTAATAGTTTGACAATATGTTGTGAAGCCCAAGTAAAGCTTTTATTGTTTTGTATGTTGGACAATTTATTCTTAAATATTACTTCTGCTGCGCACAGGTCCGCATTAGTTTAAGACATGCCACCGGCAGTGACTGTGACAGTGGGGACAATGAGGAGGAGGAGAGGCAGCCTAAAAACTCAGATGAAAAAACAGTTGGAGGAAACAGTCAGGACATGAAGGAACCTCAGTTTTCTGTGGGAGTGACCCCGTTTCTGTGCGGGGTACAGACTGCAGGGGTACTAGTGGCCAGGACTGCATCATCCTCTGGACAATCATCTGGACTTGTACAGGTTAGTTTCAAATTAACCCTATTTCAAGACAGTAAAAAATATTTAGACAGATTAATGGAGTGAGATGATTATGTATCTCATTCTCATGCATTATTTATTAAAGGTGTAGTCCATAAGTTTCCTAAAATGTAAAAAAATAAAATAAAATAAAATGCTTAAAATTGACTATCTGACTTAGTTCTTTGATGTAAAGTAGTTAGTCAGTAGAGGCCAGAGGAGTGACTAAAGTAAAACTTGACTATTGTTCAAAGTGGTACTCATGAAATCTGATCTAATGTTAATGTAGAGGTCAGAGGAGGGACTCAGTGAAATAATGATTATGTCTAATTACCTACTTTACATCATAGAACAGGGTCAGATAATGCATTTTTTCAATTTTTAGAAATTTACAGACTGCACCTTCAAGCTTGAGATTTTAACATATCCTTAATTGTAACTCATGAATATACATATCATTTATTGACTTTTTCACCATTCTGTTTATACAGGTGAATGGAAAGTCCTATGATCATGCCCGGTTGGCGGTGGGAAGACTAGGAGCCTTACATCCGGCTAATCGTCTGGCAGCGTATCTCACAGGACGACTGGGCGGTTCGCATAATCGTCTCAAGAAAATAGCTGAATTATCAAGACTTGCCTCCAACATGAACCCACCTCGTCCAGTGTTAAACAAAACCGCAACTATTGACCAGAGGATAGTCACACAGCCTTTAGGTAAGAGACTTTGTGGTTATTTTATTGGTTTTGTGGTTATTAGGTTTAACTTAAAAAAAAAAGAAACTTGACATAAAATTAGGTCTCGCATTTTGAAAGGAGCTTCAATCTATTATGATTAAGTGTATAAGCTTATAGGGTTAAAGGTGTAGTTCGTAAATTTTCTATAATTAATTGCTAGAAAAAACTTTATCCTGTTCTATCATGTAAAGAAAGTAATCTGTCATAATTATTATTTTATATAGATGACTTGCTTAACATTATAGAACAGGGTCAGGCATTATTGTTAGGTAACTTACAGACTACACCTTTAAATTTACCACATACATTGTATTGCATTTCTCACAATTTTGTACTTCCTTCTAATTTCCACAGTCAAGAGTCTGCTACCAAACTTCCAAAAACCATCCACTTTCCGCACTATTCCTCAACCTCCTAAACCCGCTTCTGCTACATTGAATTCTACAACACTGAATCCTGGACAGCGCATTGCACCAGGTCCCTTCCAGAGATCCTCACCCGTCTCTCTCACAGTCTCACCTTCATTAAAGACACCCAGCTTTTTAGGACAAAAGGGGACATACAGTTTCCGAATACGCCCACCGGACAATGAGGACCCCTCGCTGCCTGGAGTTCAGCTGCCCGGAGGGTTCACCTTGATCCATCTCCCAACACCTACAACCAATACAGCAGCCAACCAACACATTAACAACTCTAACTTCAATAGAGATTTTCTCAGAGCTGGTGCCCTTTCTCTTTTTAATGAGAATAAGGGCAACACAACAAGGCAAGTGGAGAGTGACATGGATAGTGACTCAAGCTCGGAGTATTCGGATGACTATGATGAAGATGATCATGTAAGTTAAAGAAAATGTACAAATATATAATATATATAAAAAATATGTGTATTAATTAGGATACAAGTCAAAACTTAGAACACTCTTTACCATTCAAATAATGAAGTGTGTCCAAACTTTTACATTTTATTTATCTGTATGTATCTAAATTAGGGCTGTCAACTTTAACGCGTTAATAACGCGTTAACTCAAGAAGAATTTAACGGCGATAATTTTTTTAACGCGCGTTAATCGCGCGTCAAAAACGGCAATTCGACACCAAGT
>JAVQKG010388287.1:0-12300 GCA_036025885.1 Hypseleotris bucephala | reverse complement strand
ATGCGAGTAAGCTCAACAGCGCCACCTAGGGACTGAATAAAGAATGTAGTTTTAGAGAAATTCTTCACAAACATCCAGACAAATCGAGGCGGCAGTTGCACAGTGTCTAAGTGTTCAACGTGCAACAGGAGGGTTGCCGGTTCGAACCCCCTTGTGTCCCTGGGCAAGACACTTAACCCACCTTACTTATGAATAAGTGTGTTAGTGTGCCTGTATGATTGTGGTGGTCAGAAGAGGCAGTAGGCGGTAGCGGTGTTATAGCAGTTGACGCAGACGCATAGGGGGTTCCGCCGATATACATTTGCTGTCGTTTACGACAGCCTGCATCTAGTATATAGTTAGGGTTAGAATGTGGGGTTAGTCTAGACACAGAAATTACTTGAATACTTACCATAAGTACAACACTGGTTCTGGTTTATTACTTGTTTACTACTACATTATTACTGAGCTGTAAAGTGCTACCAGTTTTTCTTTCATGAACATGTATGAAAGGGAAGTAAATGAAACTTCATTCACCCTGGAACAAGTCATTTGGCCATCACATTGACTTAGAGGTTGTTTACTTAAAAAAAGTTTATAACCTGATAAACAGTGACCTTCACTCCTGAATTACTGGAACTGACAGTACTATGATAAGAAGTGATTTACCTTTGCACTTCCTTAAATACAGGCTGAATCAAAATATGTTGTTTATATTCAAGTTAGTATTATTGTTGTTACACAATTTGATACCTAACCCATTTGAAATACTACAACTCACTTTAAGGTATGTAGTATCTTAAGAATGTGCATTTTTTCACTTTTACCAAAAATGGATCAATTAATCAGTATTTTAAAATACATTTTGAAAAACAAAACAAAAAAACAATAGCGCCTTTAAATTATTCCAGATAGATTCTAGTTCTGGATAGATAAAGGATGTATCGACCAATCAGAGAGCTCCTGTCCTGACAAAAACAAAATCCCTTATAATACAGCCCACAGGTGACCTCAAAGTCTCTCTCGCTCAATAAACAAAAACCCTTATAATACAGCCTTCCGGTGTCCTCAAAGTCTCTAGCTGTAAAACAAAAACCCTTATAAGACAGCCCACAGGTGACCTCAAAGTCTCTCTCGCTCTAAAACAAAAACCCTTATAATACAGCCCACAGATGACCTCGAAGTCTCTTTCGCTCCAAAACAAAAACCCTTATATTACCGCCCACAGGTGACCTCAAAGTCTCTCTTTTTATCAACTTCTGCCAAAATACAATGAAAAATAAATCAGGTTATGCAGCTTTAAGTTATCTGGTAAAATTTCAACTATGCTTTTTTGCAGGTTTTCCAAAAAGTGTATGATCTTATAGTTACCTTGGAGTCATTTGTCCCACCCGTTCTACACAGTGCCAGATGTCTTTGGCCTTACTGAACATGCTGTTTGTTAGCGTGTTGCTGTGAATATGTTTGTGGTATGTTGTTGTTGGACATGTGAGCATCGGGGGACATCTGTTTAGACCCTGCAGCGGTGTGTGTCTGTGTGTGTGTGTGTGTGGAGAGCCTGGAGGGGCCACAGGGGACTGTTGAGAGGGGGCGCCAGAGGACACAGAGGAACACACAAACACAGGGCAGAGCAAGACTCAAAGACAACAACAACTCTTCACTTAGATCTCATTAGGAGAGGTCCCGGTCACAATATGGTCAACATAGAGAGCAGCAGCAAGGCATTATGGGAGATCTGGAGTGCGGGTGCTGAAGAAGAGACGGAGAAATATAGTGGAGAAAAAATACAATGTGGTGTTTTATTGTGAAGGTTTTTAATTAGATATCGTGTGCCACTTTTGGATGTGACCCTTGCCCTTGACATAAACCCTAGCCAACGGATCAGATTTTCACTTTGACTAGTAAAAAAAAATGCTGACTAGCCAATATTTTTTGCATACTTACCATTACCATGTTAGCTTGCAGCCTGTTCTGTATACAGTAGGCTAGTTTTTTGTAGTTGGAAGGGGAAAATACTAAAGAAACAAAAAAGTCAACACAACCACAGTCATTCATGGGCAATGGGGGTTAAGTGTCTTGCCCAAAGACACAACAACAATATGTACTCGGGCGGGGATTCGAACCAGGTTGCAGGGTGAATGCTTATGCACTGCGCCACTGCTGTCCCAAACATACAATGTGACGTAAAGTTGCCTTCAGATAGCCCCTATTCACAAATTTCGAAAGGGTCTATCTCACCCAGGACGTGAACAGTTTGCCCTCCTGCCTTTGAGAGAGAAGACACAGGAGCCTTAAAAACTGCTCCCAGACTAACAGACCTAAAACCCCTTAAGACTCTATTAGCACCATGAATACACAAGGACGGAGGAACTAAGGACTTGATTGACTTAACACTGATTTTTGAGACATTATTTTGTTGCTCTTGCAATGACAAATAAAGCTTCTGATTTTCTTGTTACAGATGGAAAGCTAACTAGAGCCAGTGGTTCTCAAAATTTTTTTCAGGGTGCCCGTATTTGGTTTGTACATTATAACCGCGACCCAACTTTTAAGCACTATAAGGTCATTTTTTTTCAATTTTGGGTCTTTTGATGTTTTAATAATTTTTAATGTAGATTTTGCTTCTTATTTAATGTCAGTTTTTATTTTTTATGATGTTGTTCATTTTTTGTAAGTTTGAATATGTTTTTGAAAATACCCCCCCCTCTCCCCTCCACATTGCAGCGTCTGGATGAAAGGCAACCGACTGTACGCTAGTATTGACGCGGGAGAAAATGAACTGGCTCCACCATCGATCCCGGGCTGAGAAAATGTAGAAATAGAGCCGCTAAATCTGCCTTCTTGTCTAACAGCTTAACGGTGGCCATCTTTTTTTGCCCCTGGTCTGTGTAAACCGGGGCAGTATCGGAGCATTGATGTTTTCCGGAGGGCAGTAAAGCATGTGAAAGCTCTATCGGCTTGTTTTGTTCTCTTTTTACATGAGCAACACTAGCTTCGGTTAGTCAATACGGAGGCCAAGTGAGTTATGCTGGAGGGCTATGGAGGGTGGACAATGGAGAGAGGAATAAAGACTAAAAGTTGGACTAAATTAGGGCCAGACTAAAATGGAACCAGGGTCAAGAGAGGGACTATGTCAAGTCAAAATGCTGACGATAAAGAAAAAGGTTTTATAGGACCCACAGTGTAAAAAATCATATGCCAAATTGGCAAAAGAGGTTTTTCTAGCTATTCTATTTTATAATTTGTTTAACAATAATAATGTAAGTTTTATAATTGCAACTCACAATTTGTATAGTTATTCTGACAAAATATATTATTGCATTGGACAAAGATCTTTAGTGAGTTGTAACAATGTAAAACTTTAAATGCAGAAATTGAGCTTGTGACATTCTCTGTATATTCTACACAGAGTGACCGAGTGGTGACCTTCCCCTTCACAGGCAGTTCCAGTTGTTTACACAAAATACCAGGTCTTCTGATTGGTTGATTTGCACTGATGCTAGCTTTGTTCCATAGGGCTAAGTGCGTTGCGTTTCCAAAACATTCAATGGAACGCATTAGTGCCCGCCCACCTCTGGTTCCGGAAGTAAAATCCCCATTAATTTTTCCCATAGACTTTTCAAAAATCCATATTGTAAGAGTTTAAAAGATTGTTGGAAGGTAATCAGCTACGGGGTAAGTCACATTCATAGCGCGAATATTTTCAATCTAAAAATGTAGCTGAAACTTGTGAAAAGAAAAAGCTTTTAAAATATTTTGCTGAGTTTTCATACTAACATTATTTCTTTTAGCTGAAAATATTTGCGCTATGAACGTGACTTACCCCGTAGATGATTAGCCTCAAACAATCTTTTAAACTTGTATAATATGGATTTTTCAAAACGTTTATGGGTAAAATGAATGGGAATTTTACTTCCAGAACCAGAGGTGGGCGGTCACTAATGCGCTCTATACAGGAGTAGTGAGATTTCTATCATTCCACCGTAAAAAAAGATACATGTAATTTATCTCTTTTTTACTGCACGATGTTGATTTTATAAAGAGAAAGTTCTAACTAAAGCAACCTTGAAACGCAGAATATATTGTTAGCTCTCATATAAGCTCCACTACACCATATCCTCCCCCTCCTCCTCCACATTTGTCGTTGTAGCTGTCATCTCCTCAGTCTTCTGAAGCCTGTGTATTGTCCCAGCTCCAGTGGAGTCTATAGAAACATATGGAGAAGATGAGATGTTCTCAACACACTGCTGCCTCCAGATGGGTTTTAGTCTTAATGAGAGACGAGAGGGAAATAAACACTGACCTTTAGCTCATTATACTCTGTGCTTGTTTATGCTAAAATCTCCCTTACAATAAAATGGTTTAAAGATAATGAACTAAAACAATAATGTGCTCAACGTAGTGCCATTTTGTTGGGCATCTATATGTGAACTGGTGAATCTAAATTCTCAAATGTGAATAAATGGTAGATGGTTGTCTGTAAATTATGTCTCCAAATGATTAACCAATGTATAGGATTTTCTCACCTCAGGCCCAAGTAAATGCACTCCAAGACACCCCAAAAAGTAATGACAATTCTAGTTATTTGACAAAATTAGTTGTCCGATTTTAAAGGAACACACCACCGTTTTTCCCATATTCAACTATGTTCTTCTATCACTTTAGACGAGTGGATACGTACCTGTCTCATCTTGAAGCATTGTAATATCATCCGTCAACATATATGCATTGCTTCAATAGAAATGTTCTCACAGTGGAAAGTCTAACTGCAGCATCTTTATTCAACAGCTTTGCACTGTGTCTCCAGTACATCCATCTACCCAAATGTGTGGCTGCCTGACACAAGGGACTGTTGCCAAAAACCTTGTCCTGTTATAAACCCAAATGAGCCTGATAAAACACAGGACAAATAATGACGCTCCCTAACATAACCAGCCAAAGCACTGTTGCTCTTTCTCAAATTCAAGTGTTCTTGCCTTGCCTTGCCTTGGCAGTCATTCTCTTCCAAGTCACTTCCTTGAAGACTGAGGCAAGAACACTGCCTTGGTCCAAATAAACCCAAATGGAACAGACTTCAAAGTGACCCAGCAGGGGTCGCCAGAGTCACACTTCCTGCTGACAGGCTCATTTTACAAATTCATTAATTATATATAGTATATATAGTTCTTTAAATTTTACATTTGGAATAAACTTTACAGACGTGTTTTATTTATGACTATACATAGTTATAATAATTGTTTATATTGTTTTTATAAAAGTGAACAAATCACATAAAAAATTTCAAATTGCATGTTGTATTTCTTTAGTTTTGGCTCCAGTATTTAGGTCTATATTTTTACTAACAGGCAACACACCAGATCAGAGAGAAGTGAATCAGATTATTATTGTATGTTTAATTGTGCCATTGATATTTCCCCAAAAGATGCAGTGCATTGTGGGTAATATTGGCCAGGGCAAGGCAGCCAAGGAACCATGGATGTATCCTTGGTGAATTAGCCACATGCTAACCAAACGGAGCACACATGCCTTGGTAGAACATAAGGATTGGAACATGACTTGGTGGGCGGAGATGACTTGGATGACTTCACACGGAGCAACCAAGGCATCAAGTCATCAAGAACACTGGAAATTGAGAAAGAGCAAGTGTCTTATCCATCAACGGTGGCCTTGCATACCTTTGTGGAACCTCTCTAAACCTAAACATAAATACTGTTGACCAGACCGCGTGTTGACGTCACATTTTAGTATCGGCACGGCTCGCTTTGAACCAGGGCTGAGCAGAGACTAAAAAAGTATCTGGTTCTGGTAACGGTTGCCTAGTGGAAAAGCTCAAAAAGCGAGTAGAACCGAGTTGAGTCAACCCAGTGGAAAAGAGCCAATAGTAACTCACATGTACCACTCCCACAATAGTACATGCTTCTATATTTCTAACTATACGTTCTAACTATGTAGTAGTATTATAGCACTACAAAAATTAACGAACTTTGAAAATTTTAAAAATAAGTATCGTCTTGAAAACTCAGATTTTTTCAGATATCTACAAATACGTAACTATTTTAAACATAATATTAAACTCAAAACAGACCTGAATGATCCAATACTTTAAACGATCTTGATTGCCTATAAAAATGCACCTGTTAAGGGGACTATTTATTTTTATTAAGGTTTTATAAAGGTTTTTTAACAAAAAATAACTCACACGTACCACTCCCACAATAGTACATGCTTCTATATTTCTAACAATGCGTTCTAACTATTTAGTAGTAGTATAGCACTATATAATAAATCTGGCCCTCTGGTCTTAGTTATATTATATTTTTCATCCTTCACAGACCAATAAGAGCAGGTTCAGGTGTAAGCCCTCCCACTCAGGAATAGGATATATAGCTTAACTCTTACCAGTTAACTTTTAGAATTGAAAAAGGTTCTTGGAAAGAGAGCTCTTCAACTCTTAAACCCAAGTCCAGATGACTGATTTTAACTTTCTTCAATACTGATTATGATTTGGGTTTTTCTGTTGATAAAAAGTTAGGAAAGTAATGTCCATGCCTTTAGTTTTTGCATTGCTAGTGGGTATCATGGGTAAAGTCCAGACAAAAAAAAAACTCAATGTAACTTCATAATTTGCCAAACTCCAAACACGTCATTGTCAACTCTCCTTCTTTACGCTACTGTGGTTTGATGAACATCTCAGTCATGAAGGCCCGGTCGTAACAGATGTGTTCATTTAGTGTATTTGATAGAAAACAGCCCTCTCCTGCCTGTCACATATCACCACTGTCCCATCTCTCCACCCATCTGCACCGCGTCTCTTTAAGTATTCAACGTGCGCCACATCCGACACCCTTTACCGCGCACAGACCGAGAGGCTGTCAAAAATACAACAGCAATTATGTAGATTTATGCAAAACATTAACAAGAAGAATTAAAGGCACAAATGAGGTGGCTACACTTGAATTGTTAAGATTATGAATAATTACGGTGAATCTTTTTTGGCTCCTAATATAACTTGTTTTTTTGATAAACAAAGCCTTAATTATGGCAATACTTGGGAGGATTGCGGTGACCTTCATTAATCTTAGACAACAAGTCTCCGCTGAGATTTGAGAGCACACATGCGGCGTTTCAGATCGGATACTGTAAAAAACAGAAGGTTAGATAGACTTCTGGATCTAGAAAAAAAATCTAGAAAATCCCCAAATCAGAAAATTAGTTGCCTTAAAACAAATAAAATATGCCAACTTAAATTTTAAAGTTCCACCAGTTAATAAATACACTATAATGTAATTTGGATTCAATTTTAGGGAGTACTCTAACTTTGTAAAATTAGCCTATAAAGGAAAAGAAGTTTAACCATCCTTGATAATGTAGAACAGGCAAACATCCATAATTATTATTTTACTTTTGTCCCTCCCCTGGCCAGCAACATCACATCGGTTACCACTTTGACAAATAGTGGTTGAGTTTTCCGTTAGTCCCTCCCCTGGCCTCTACAGACTACAGACAACTACTTTTAAATCATAGAATAGACAGTCAGTTATAGTTCAAATTTAATTTATACCATTCCCTTACGAAAAACAATTAAAATACTGATTACTTTTGTCATTTTTTTCAGATGAAAAAAACCCAGTTAACTCTATTTTCTTTCTTGCTTTCTTCAGTTGTTGATTTGTTTTACAGTGTGTAAGTTTAAAAAAAAAAAAACTCACCCGCACAGACCCACAGTAGCGCATATGCTAACTAGCCACTCCAGGCCCGCGAGCTAGCTAGACAGGTAGTGTGAGAGCTCCTTGTGCGTTCCCCCGGTGAGAAGGATGGTGGTCGGGATAAAGCTTGGCACAGATGCGCGCTCACACTTCCAGGCGGCAGGTGACTGGTGAGGTCCTTTGAGATTTGGCATAGCACCATCATTTTTTTTTTCGCTAATTACAATTCCGCGAGTCCCTATCTTCCAACTTTGGGACATGAATATTCTGAGCCGTGCCGTGGTGCATTGGACACGGAGCTCAGAGAGGGGTCCGTAATTAAAAACATGAGGCAAATACCAAAAGAGTTTCAAGATTGAAGATTGTGAAGGGATAACAATAGCATGTTTGGTACTGACGGAACAAGTGTATCGTACAATTTTAACAAGAACAACAGTGATTTGAAGAATATCCCAAAGGCCTCTGTCACAAAAATAAGGAAATTTGACATAATAATTTTGACATAGCTTAACTACAGCTACAATATTTTGGTCACACTTTTCTTTACAGCACGGTACTTATATGGTAACAATGTGGTAATAAACAAGTAATAAACAGGTAATTATATAGTAATTATGGTTTTTTATCAAGGAGTTTTTATATCATTACCCCTGCAATTTTATGCAATGTATTTAGCATGTTAACAAGATGGAAGCATCATATATAATAACCAAGTAATTTGGTAATCTATGGTTAGGGTTAAGATATGGGTTTAGGGTTGGTATCATTACTTGTGTACTTGTTTATTATCACACTATTACCACATTATTACCAAGCTGTAAAGTAAAGTGCTACCAATATTTTTTCTACTTGCTAATTATTTAACTTGAGTATTTTAAATGTTTGTAGCAATAGGCCTTTGGTGGGATTCTATAAACAGTGGCCAGTTAGTTGCAGGGCTGATAGAAAACTAGATGTATATACCTACACATACAGTACATGATTTTGGAACCCACAGTAACACAAAAGGGACATGCAGACTCCCCGCAGTAACATAATGGCTGCTAGTACATAGATATTTGTTAATCTAATGGCTGAATGGCAGGAACACCTATTTAGGTTTACTATGTGGTTTTAGTGACAAACAGTAGGTCAGTTGTTCTCAATGAGTGGTTAGGGACCCAAATATTCGTGGAAATATAACCGAAGGGTTGGCTTTTCGAATCTCGCTCCAAACTGTCCATACCGTTGTTGAATCCTGCAACCTTCCACCCTTTTGCAAAAATGCAAAAGTCCCAAAAGCAAATAGAATTGTCTGCTAATTGCCCAGGTTTAATCTTACATTAACATTTTTATATTGTTAAAGATTTTTCATGATCTAAAATTAACTTTTCTGAGCTTTAAACCATGCTCTTACGTTGTTTCTACCTCAAACATACACAAAGTTAGTTATGTTGAGCTATAGTCCTCTCCAAGAGCTGTAGACAGATTGACCATGGGGTACACCTATAAGTAATGTCATAAATCAGGGTGAACCACACAGTCCTCCAGCCTGCTCTTGCACTATCAACAAACACACCCAGTGAAGCATTGTTACTACTACCATTTAACAATATATCTGATTGGAGAAGATGTGTGTTTGCTGTGAGGGTGTCAAGGCTTTGTTTATTCAAGAAGTAGTAAAAAGCTTTTATTTATTTGGAACCCCCCGAAAACCATCACATATGGTTTGTTCCTGTCTTGAAACGGGGACAGGTGAGACAGACAGACAGACATTGAGTCCAAGTGGGAGCTCCATTAAACACCTTTTATTAGGTAAATATTGTGTGTTTGGTGTCATTTGCGGTCACCTACACATATCCAAAATCAACAGTGAAATGCGAAAAAAATCACAATATAGGCCCTTTAAAAATAGCAGCCCTTACTTTCTATACCACACTTGTACTGCAGCCTTCACACTCCTCCCACACGGTTTCAATGTAAAAGTCAAAAGTTTATCTGCGTTATTCTAATGTGAACTCGCTCTGTCCTTCTCTCTCCGTTTGCATATTCAGTGTCCCTCCTTTCGCTAGCTAGCCCCTCCAGCGCTCTCCTCTGTTATCATCTCCATAACTCTTACGCAATAATGCCATGCAAATGACCACATAATCTCGTAATGACCTCTTGTAGCGCGCTAGCTCTGATATGCGCGCTAATAGATTGTTCCTACTCCAGTTTTTCTTGTATATTTTGTTAGCGCCGGGGCGAGGAGAGCTGGCCTATTAGCTCGGTGACACCCGTGATTTAATTTGTGGCGGTGGTGTGGGTTGAGGAGTTAGTTAGCGCGTGCGGTAGTTAGCATGCTGAGGGCATGGACTGTGATTAGGCCTGGTTTTAATAAACAGTGGAGAGAGGGCTAAGGTCAACAGTGTTTGGATATGTCAGATGTATGTGTAGCTAATGCAGAGGAGATGACAAGAGGGGCTAAAATGACTGGACAACAGAACAAAAATATATTGACTTAATACATAGAAGCTGTAATTTTAGGATATTTTACCTAAGATTTAGAAAACTTTGTATGCCTAGTGGCCACCCAGGCTAGTCTTATTCAAAAGTTACTAGCCATCAGCTTCAGTAGCCAAAATTCAAAATGTTAATGTTGCTTTCTAATCAGCACCTGATTTTGTGGAGGAAAAACACACAAACCAGAAAGTATGCGCATAAAAAGCAGCAATCTGGATTTTTAACCAATCAGAGAGCTCCTTTACTGCGGAATGTGTGATTGATTTAAAAACCTTTATAATACAGCCCGCAAAGGGTCTCAAAGTCTATTTTTTCTCTCAGATGACTTAGTATTGCTCAAATACAAAATCAAAATATCAGGTACTGCAGCTTTAATGCTAAACCAGGACTCAACCTATACATGTTAGGTTATCTTTTTAACTCACATTTCGTGTGACAAATTATATTCTAAACCCTATGCAGTTCATAACATCTGTGCTTCTTTGTGTCTACTTCCACCTCTGTCCCTCTCTTCTGTTTACCCGGCTCTACGTGCAGACCTCGTACCCCCGCTCCCTCACACACATGCTAGCTAACTGAAATGACTTTAACGAGCTAAAGTTTGGAAGAAAGTGAATCTTGTAGGAGGCGACGTGCGCAGACAAAGACAGGGCAAAAAAAAAAATTGCTAACTTTGTTTAATTATGTTTACCCAACAGGCCCCGGCTCCCTCATTTAAACGGCATAAACATCTGGCCGCGACGCCGGTGCTAGCATGGCGGCAAATCTTGTGGAAAATAATGAAATTAGATGGGGCGGAGGAAGGGCAAGAGACACGCGCGCCATGTTAATAAAATGGCCATGAGTGACTGGATACAATTAGGAAATCTTCAGCGGCAACGGTGAACTTTTGTCTCCCATCATTGGATTAAAGGTCCCATATTATGCATTTATTGTTTGTTTTTTTTTATTTGTATTTTTTTTGTACATTTCAGTCTATCTTTGGATATATTTAGGTTACCATTTTGCAACTTCTAACACAGAACAAGGTGGGTGAAAACAAGTTTTGTGGAGCGCCTACTTGGACTCAATGAGAAACACTCTGATTGTCTCACCTGCCCCAGTTTCAAGACAGGAACAAATTATGTGTGCCGGTTTTCAAAATAAACTCCAACCACTTTTGACTCCTTCTGGGATATAAACAAAGCCTTGACACCCTCAGAGCCAATCACACATCTTCTCCAGTCAGATACAGTCATGGACAAAATTATAATTTTTTTATTTAATAATTATTTAACTAAATTATACATTTTCCAGAAAATGCACAATTTCCCCTGGAAGACTATTCTTTTGGTACACGCGTTTTACTCTGTGAATTGGAAATACGCTTATACAAGGCCTGGAAACACAAAAAAGCAGAGAAATTTTTTTTTAATTTGACTATGCATTTCACCAAAAAATCAAAAACTTGGCCATGACTGTAAGTTGTTAAAGGGTGGTGGCAACAATGTTTCTCTGGGACCGTTTGTTGGCAGTGCAGGAGCAACCAGGAGCACTTTGTGGCGTTTATGACATCACTTATAAAGTCAATCTGTTTTCAGCTCTGGAGAGAACTATAGCTTAACATAATTAATTACTCAAACATGCCTGAATGAAACAAAACTTTGTATGTGTTAGAGGTAGAAACAACATTAGAACAAGGTTAAAATCTCAGAAAAGTCCATTTGGCAGATTATAGTCTTTAAGTCTCGTGTAATTCGGAACTTGTTTATTTGCATGATTTTGTTTTATTAATTTTTGATTGTACTTTGATTCCGAGTGTCAGTTTTGATATTGGAAAAGCAGAAGGGATGGCTTTGTGGGCTGTTGTTGGTCTGAAAGTGAATGAGTGGGTAGATATGGTAGACTATGTTTATTCAAGGCAGATGCAGCGTGACCTCCATTGTATATAGTTGAAAAATAATGTAGAGAAGTTGTTTTTAAAAGTGAAAATAATGTGTATATAAATGGATAGGAATATTTATTAGAGAGGTAAGTCACAACAGTTGGGGTTAGTCTTAATGTTACGGTTTTGCAGTGTCTGTCATAAACAAAGAAGTACAAGGAGAATTTACTGCAAAAATTATAATAAATGTTGGCAACACTTTAGAATAAC
>JAVQKG010388256.1:0-10313 GCA_036025885.1 Hypseleotris bucephala | reverse complement strand
AAATATTTGACATTTAAAAACCATGTTGACAATTTTCAATATTATTATTTGCTAATTCAAATTCAGCTAAAAAAGATTCTTTATTTACTAGTAAAAAATGTTTCAAAATTAACTGAATACTCAACTCAACATGGCCAAAGTAGACCAAAATAAACAAATAATGACTTTTAAATAAAAACCATGATATTATTGCAATATATTTAGATTATTTATACAAATATTGTGTTAACTATCATTTTTGTAATATATTGTGACGGTAAATTTGATGTTCAGTGACTAGAAATGACAGCCTGATGTGATAAGATTGCTTCCAACAAAATCCTTATTAAACCATCTTTGAATAAAACAGGTATTTGATTTTCCCATTAGCAGTAGTTGAAGAAGGGACCGCAGAGTTCTCGGTTTAAGAATCCGTCCTGAGCCCTCGGGGGACACGTGTGTTACTGCCATGCTCGATAACATCACTACAACTGTAGCCTGCCAACTCCTGCGTCCTACTTTCTAAGCCACCTGTCTTTTCAAAGAGGGGGATGATGCTCCTCATGAGAAAGCACTGAAATAAAAGTGCCTTAGTGGTTCCTTGACTGCTTGTACAATGTGGATCCACTGTCGGCCAATCGCTCTTTGTTAATTCATGAGGAAAGGTCACCCAGTGGGATGTTAACCACAAATCATCACATTTAAACTCAATACAGGCTGTCAGCTGTTATTTTTTAATGCAGTCTTGCTTTTAAGCGATGTCGTCCTACTTTTACTTACATGAGTACATTACATATTCATGAAATTTAACTTGTGCTTTTTTTAGGTGCCTATGGTGTTGTTTTGAAGTGCCGACACAAGGTAAGCACTTTCCCCCATACTAATTAGAGGTATCTTGGTATCTTATATAGTTTAATAGTGGAGTCACGTGGTAGTGGTTTGATGCAGTAGTGTGAAGCCTTTTACTATCAGAATGTATACAACTACTTGTACCATACTCTGAAGAGCTGTATATCAAATGTCTCAAATTAACAGCAGTTACAACAATACAAGGTTTGTCTGGGGGAAGATGTTTGAACCCTTCTGCAATGCTGGGTGGGATGGGTCAAACTAATTCATAGCAGACATTAGTGGGGTATTATGGAGAGGAAGTTGCTTTTCACTCTCCTTGTTCTAGCTTTGAGGGGTGTGAACAGTTCATATGCTGGGTGGCATAAGTCATTAATGATGGAGTTTGCTTTGTTTGTACTCTGGATAATGCGTATAAATGTGTCCTGTTTAGCTAACTCCAGCCTGCTTCAGCCACCATTAAAAGGTCTTGCATTTATGGGCCCTTTTCACTATGTTAGCTGTGTTTACATGACAGAAATCCCCCAAAAATCTGATAGAAAAAAATGGACCGGTTTTCATATCAGTTTACTAGTTGTGTACACACACTGGTCTAGCATGTTTGAGAAATTACATTTGCTGATGAACTGACGGTCTCAGGAGCTGAAAGCATTTGGGTTGTCATATCCAGTTGCAATCGTTGCCGTTGTCCTAAATGGCCTCTCTGGTGAAATACAAAACGGCTCACGGCGTTCACAAATAAATTGTCCGGTCTTGAAATCTGCAGCAAGGGGGCGCTGTTGTGCCCACTCTGTCACTCATTTGTACAGAATCATTTGAAGTAAAACTCATGTTACCCAGCAAGTCACTCAGCAAAAACTTTTGAGCATAAATGGAAAAGTACTGAATGTAAACTTTACTATGGTACAAACATGTATGCTTTATTACAATAACCTACTGTAGTATTGTCCTCATTCACATTTGTTCTGGTTCTCAACATTATTCTGATGCCTTAAGTGGCCCCTACAAACTGCTCTTTAATTGGTTCTGCTGCTTTTGTCTCCTCTGAGCTTTATCAGTCACATAGATATACTTAGAGTGGCTGCGGATTCCCCCCCCTTTAAGCCCTCCTCCTTAATCATCTTCTCCACTTCCCCGCTTCATACTCTCCTATTCACATAAGCTGATTTTACCAATTAAATTTACAGCATAAGGAGATAATTAATAATAGCACTAGACAATACAAAGCAGCGTGCAGTTGCAGCGCTGTCGTCTACAGTCCATTTAAGACAGAAGCCGTGCCAGGAATTGACAGACATCCAAAAGGAGACCGCCTATCTTATACTCTGTAGCCTGACTCCTTCCAGTGTATCTATTTTTGACGCTTGCTAATGTTAACTTAACCGGAGAATTGTAAATGAGAAGAAAGGGGTAAAAGGGGAAGCCCTGCTGTACCGGCGGAACTGTAGTCTGTAATTACCAAGTCGTATTATTCAGAGCCATTGATCCTAGGCCTAAACAGCTGCACGCATCTTTGCCACAACTGCACACACAATACCTGATTATACGTATCTGAATGCCTGAATTAGCCTGAAATACAAATCTATGCATGAAACTGTAAAAATGAAATTCGGAGCGATAGAGATGTCACGTCAAACGACTTTTGAGAAAATGTATTTGTTAGACAGAGCAGACGGGCTGGGCTATTGAGCCGAGTGATTGTGCTGCAAATTGATCTCTGAATGGCTCTATAGAAAAGCTTTTTATGCCTGGCAGAGGAAGTCAATAGGAACAAATAAGGGAAGTACAAACTTATCCATTTGCATTAGTAGCAAAGGAGAGTGCATTAAATTATAAAATAGGTTTGAATATTATATTGATGAACAGAAGAAATTATGTTCAGACTCAAAGCCAAATTTCATCATCTTCAAAGTAGATTAATTTAGTATCAAAAGTAATTATTGACACACTGTTTATTAGGGCTGTAGGACTTGGGTCAGGTACACTTCTCTGGTACGCAAGTTTCCTATCCACTGTCCAGATTTTAACCCACCTAAGACCCATAGTTGCTGGGTTATAGACTCAAAAATACAGTTTACATTAAGAAGATTTTTTATTTCATATATATATAAACATGTTTGTTCTTTTACATCTTTGTATCTTAGAGACCAGGAATATATGCATCTTTTAATACAAGATCAATAGGTGCTTTATTCAGCCTGTGTGAAAGCGCAAAAGGATGAATTCTCCGGCTGCAGATCAATATGGACCTGTGCCATGTGGAAAATATTGTATTGTTAGTGTGACTGATGTAAATAGGGCAAACTCTGGGCTTTGTGCTGCATAATGTTGTGAGACTGTAAAGAGAGGCCAGGTGAGCAGACCACATGCACTTAGTTACAGCTATAGGGGCAGGTGATGTGGCGATAGAACTCAAATCGGTATATGAAGTTATGAAGATCAAGCTAAACTGAGAAAATCGTTGCATCGTGATACACTGCATTCATTTTTGCTAGTTCATTTTTACTGTAACAATGGATGGATGTACAATGAATTTTATTACAAAATGATTAATAATAATGCATATATAGCGCTTTTCACAACTATTCAAAGACGCTTTACAATGGCATTATTCATTCACTCCACAGACATACCTGGTGGTGGTAAGCCACTTGTGTAGCCACAGCTGCCCTGGGGCTCACTGACAAAGGCGTGGCTGCCAGTCTGCCTACGGCCCCTCCGACCACCACCAATCACACAACCACATTCATTCGTAGGCAAAGCGGGTTAAGTGTCTTGCCCAGGGACACAACGACAATATGCACTCGGGCGGGGATTCGAACTGGCTACCCTCCAGTTGCAGGGCGAACGCCTTACCCACTGCGCTACTGCCGTGGCAGTAGTCTTCTGTGTAAGGCCAAAAATTGAAATTCAAAGCAAACTGAAATGATGATAAAATAAAAATTGTGATCTTGGCTTAATAAAATCGTGATATTATATTTTTCCCCATATTGCCCACCCATACTTACATCCCACTCCGGAATCAAAGTTTGACACTATTGTAATCATGGATGTGACATCAACCAGTGCAAACAGTGCAAATGAACTGGGGCCCAAGATATAGAGGGGCCAATGGGGTCTAACCCAGGACCAATAAAGTGTATCAACTGCTTTTTCGGTCCCGATACCGATTCCGAGTATTGTGGATCCACCAATACCGATGCAAAAACTAAAGGCACTATCAGAAATAATACACCTAATATAACTAAGACCAGGTGGCCCTCAAAATATTTAACATTTGTCATCTGCTACATTATTCATCTTATAAGGTTAATGCGGCTGTATTTACCAATCCACCAATCTAGCTGAATGACCTCGGCACTGAACTAAAATAGGTCTGAATCCAGTGTAAACAAGGTCTCTCTAGTACCAGGACTAAACCAAGATTAAGTCTGGAACCAACATATCACGGACTAAGCCAGAAATTAACAGGTCTAAATCTGAACTAAACTAGATATAATCCAAAATTAAATGAATACAAAACCAGGACAAAACCAGGATTAGGCCAAAACTAAACCAAACGAAATCACTGGTTGTGATTAAAGGAAGTGAGAAGGCCACACAAATGTCTGCGTTCTTTTGGTGCCACTGCTGCAGCTGTACTCGTGCTCACTGAACACACTCATTTCACCAGTGCCACGCCCCTTAAATTTGGTTGATACAATACGTGTATTTAACGGTAATAATTGGACCGCACAAAGATCTGGGCCTGCAGAAAGGAAGCACGGAAATAGACAAGTGTGCATTCAGCCATTTCCTCACAATAATTGGGAGCCATTTATAGAGTTTTGAATTCTGAGTGCATATCTCTGAATTCTGTATGATATCCTTCTATACATAGTGCTAAAGGGACAGCTGCAGGACTTTTGCCTCCTCTCAAAGGCCATGGTAGTTTTATATCCACCTATTCATTGATAGACTGGAAAATTGCACCGTATTCAGTCAAAATGGTTATTTCTTGCACTCCATTGGGATATCAGTGACAAAAATGTGAGTAACTATGTCCAGCTGTTTATTTATTCAGATAAATATTCATTGATTTTGTGTTGGTTATCCCAGCTGTTAGGGGTCAGTTGATAGTCAGTCGGATTGTCTTCATTTTTTCTGGCGTTTTCCAATTGTCCTAAAGAGTATGCAACTATGCAAGTATGAGAACTTATGGACCAATAGAGCCAAATAGTAGCAGTGACTAACTGGCCACAGTAGAGGGGCAACTCTGTAGAAAAAGTTCTGTGTTTTCAGTTTTGCCAATGACATAGCTTTTAACACAACTGGAAGGCCGCCAATAACTCCCATGCACTTTATGTTTAGTCATAATTGCAGCATCCAATCAAACACACTGTAAATATAATGGTTAAAGGTTCTATATTCTGCAAAATTGACTTTTCATTGTTGTGTTTTGTTTCATTCAGGCATTTATGTTGAGGAATTATGTTGAGTCCTTAAAACAGACAGACCTTGTAAGTGGTGAAATAAATTGGGGCAAACCAAAAAATGGGTCTGACTGCTCCACAAAAGTTTATATTATATCTATTATATATGTTTGATGCGGTAAAACATAAAACGTTAATCTAAATGCATACAAAATATACTTGTGTTAGAAAATACTAATATAGGACCTTTATTTTTTGTTGAGATTGTTCTCTAAATGGGCACATGAAAGTAGGACTTTCTGTACCGTCAGAACTCTCGCTCTGAGCACTCGTGCCTTCACTGTTGCTAGGTATGTTTGTCTTCTGTGGATAACACAGCTAGTTTAGCTCTGTGTGGGTTTGCTCTGTGTTGACCCAGCAAAACTCTCATACTCCCAAGAAGACAAGAAGATAAAAATAGGCCACAGAGCTTTTCTTCTTTAAATGTTATAGATTCACTTTCTAGAGAGACCCCCCAAACCAAGCTCTCGAAACATACCTTTAAGATCAGTGAAATACAAAGGCTTCTTTCAGGTTACATGGCTAATTTAAATCCAGGCTAAGTTCACAGGCTTTTCTTCAACATGTGGAAACGCACGAGAGGGCAAACTGCACAGTGTTTGTTTAAGTGTGGAGCACCCTTCAGGAATGTACACTACACAGAGCCGCCTGTATGTGCTTATCATGGAGTGGTTTTAAGTCACTCTGTCTACACCAAGGTAAAACATTGACAACCTTAGAGCCCTGTGTCCTCAAAGTGACGATTCATAGAAAGAACCAAAAAAGTCTGCTGTGAAGGTGCATTTTTAGTGGATATTAACTAGGGCAGCAACATACTTAGAAAATGTCTACTATCATTCAATATTGGAAAAACATCATTCTAATATGAACACTGAAAAAAAACATTACAATGTATAGGAACCTTTACATCGCAAAACAAAAATCACGCTTCTTCAGTTACCTTGTTTAGAGCAAGTCACAACAACAAAAACAACAAAACTTAAACACACAAAACTGGCACATAAAGCAAACAAAAAGTATAAACATGCAAATAAAAAGTAAAAACACAAACAAAAAGAATCAAACATGCAAAAAAGAAACACACAAACAAAAACTATAGACTACATACAAACAAAAAACATGTATTTTTTATGTCTGTTTATGTGGATGTTTTTCCCACTTGACACTGTAATTTGTGGTTGGGTTTAACATCTTAGCTAAAACTTTAACAGTGCTAAACCAAATACTAAACCACAATCTATTCTAGGACCAAATGCCGGAATGATCCAGAATATAAACTAGCAGAATCAAAAGTGAATGAAATGGTGTTTTGAGGAAAAGCAGTTGCGCATGAGGAGACATCATCATAGCATAAAAATAAATCAAAAGGATGACTAAAAGAAAAGGCAGAACATCCAGTCCTCCCTGTGTATGGTTGCCATGTTTGTTTTGTTGTTTTTCTGTTGACAGAAGATGGGCTTGTTACCTCCTTACCTAATTGCCTGCTTGGCATGCAACACATATGAAATCAGTGCTATTACAGTCACTGACAGCATGAAGACCACATCCATAGAAATGAACAAGTGCCAATGAAATGCTGTGAACATATTTATAATCCAGATAACAGTTACACGTGTCTTTTTTGGAGGATTTTTTAGTAAATGAATTCTTACCATTGAGATACCGCTGAGATCTAAGGGTTTACGGCTCCATTAAAAGAACATAAAACTACGTGATACATGTCTTTTGGGTGGTTCAAGCTTTTTACCGAGTTCAAGTGTGACCTAAGATTCTAGCTCATATTGTTACATGACTTGTTTTTCTGAGGAACATTGGCCCCATCTGTATAGTCAGAATAGATAACCTTTTGAAACATTTATTGCACCTTTTTTCTGTAATAAACAAGGTATACATTATATACATGTTTTTATATGTTTAATTCCTTTAGAGTGTCTCGCTTAGTGTTCCTTGAGAGTTGAGGATAATACCGCATTGAAATAAAAAATCTTGTACAAAAACTAACTAAACTAAAACTAAAAACTAAATTCTGTCTGCAAAGATCAATGAGCCAATAAGCGACCAGTTAATGACACCAGAATAAACCTGCAAAGAAAGAATAGCAGGAGGCGTCACATGATACGATGAGGCATCCTATTATTAGCTGCCGAGACAGAACATATGTGGCACATGCCAAAAGGAGTTCACGGGCACAATGCATGCCTCCTATGGCGAGGGCTTGTGGCAGCTCCAGTATGGCGTATTTTCCTGGCACAACCGCAGTTCACAGAGCCTCAAGGGCCAAACGCATGATGCCAAAAAATGAGTCTTTTTCAGGGAGCATCTTCTACCAGCAGTTTTTAGGTTGTTACATCTCTTAATGGCAGCAATTTGTTACCCTCTCCCCTGCAGTTCAAAAAATGAGGCGAAGAGCTGTTTTATAAGGTCTGAATTTTTGTTCCAATTTGATTAGGAATGCACCAAAATTCATGGCCAATAATGAAATTTCAGTAACCAGTTTGGTCGATATAGATTCGTTTAGAGTATATATTTGTTATTCTATATTTCCCGTGTTTTTATAAAAAGTAAAGGGATCTAAAAAATTGTCATAGAATAAACTCCTTTATTTAATAATCCATAGGGTGACAAAATTGTCTCTTTTTTCTGGATGTCTGGATGTTGAAACCTAAATATAATCAAAATATACTGCCTATAAAGTTAATCTTAGGCCATTACCGATATTAGTCAAACGTGTGAAAATTTACTGATACCGATATTTAGCCGATACTCATTCCTAAATTTGATCCTATCCATCTTGCCTTTATATCTTAAAGTTGATTTTATGTACTGGGTCCTTCCACCTATAATCCAGTGAGTCACCACATCTGCAGCCTGTTTTTTTATCCAGAACCTTTTCATAAATGTTCTTTTTCGCATGTCCTTATTTCAGTCTGAGCTTGTATAATGGAAAGTTGTTTGCCAAACAGTATTTGTAAGTATTTTATTCCTCAAATAAGCTGAGTGGCCATCAGTAGATTTATTTAGTGTCTAAGTCTCTCCACCCTCTTTGAAAGGAACAGTTATTTTTGCACCCGGTGAGCAGGAAACTGGGACAGAAGAGGACTTTGGCACATTGCATTAAATAGGTCACCTTGAGTAGAGTACTTGTCTATGTGGGCCCATTAGAAGAGAGATAGTGTATGCCTTCATCTGGATGTGTGCATCTTTATTGTTCCCTGATGAATGATAGCTATTTGAGATGTGTTCTGATGCAGTGCACTGTCAATCCACCTCCCACCTGAGGATCCAGCATCTATTAACAGAGGTGGTAAAGCTTTTTAGTGCTACATATTAAGAGTTCATATATGTTATAGATAATGCATATTGTACTGCAGTAACACAAGAAATAACTTTCAACATTTATTTATTTATTGATTGGATTATTTGGCTCGTTTGGCTTGTTTTAATAAAACACTTCTGACTTTGGAGTCTGTATCTCCTCCCCGTTTTACCATAGGTTCTCTCCTGATAATCTGGCTACCTCTGACTGCCCAAAGACATACTGTACATGTTTTAGGAAAATCTGTCAATCTCAGTTGTCCCTAATGAATGAATGTGAGAGTGCTTGTCTGGCTGTGTATGTCTCAGTGTCATTCCTGCAACTAACTGGCCATTGTCCAGAATGTACCCCGCCTAAGGCCCATAGTAAACAGAATAGACCACAAGCACCTGCGACTCCTAACAGAAAAAAGCAGTAGAAGATGATTAACATCATTGCTTACCGTCTTCATGTTTTGCGGTTAGGTAATACAAAATTCACCCGTCAATATGATATTTTTCTTTCGTTTTAGTTGCCAGATTAGCAGAACGTTATAACTTTACATCCCATTAGCTTGTTTTAATGCACTCCTTGTGGATACTGTACATGCTGTTAATGCTCTTTCTATACATTCTACGTTGTTACTTAACCCTGAGGTAAAATGCATCTGTCCTTTCACTGTATGTTACTGAAGAGCCAAGAATAGCTTTTTGTTTGTGTTCACTGGAGTCAGAAACACTTCTGTCACTCAATCAGGGTGGGCAGTGTGTGTGTGAGTGTGTGTGTGTGTATGTGTACAGTTAGCATCAGTTGAACCTCCCCAATCTCCCAAACAGCTTGATGTGAGTGTATGTAATGACAGGCTAGTGCAAGGCCAGCTGTGTAAAAATGTGACACAATGTACTGGACACGGGTGGACAGTGATGTTGTGTGGGCAGCGCTGAAGGCCGGTTGCCAAGATTCGTGTCTGATTTATCGGTTCCTTTGCCGTGAAGATGTCCAATTCTTAACTGGAGCTGTCTCTGGTGACTTAGAAGCTGTTATTGTTTGTGATAATGTTGAACACTCGCCCAAAGTGCTGCTTCAGCTACCTGCCACTGAGATAGATGCGCTGTTAGAAAACAAGGCCCTCCCAATAATAGCTGTGTTTGTACATAGAAACCTATTGAGAGCTGATTCAGTTACAGAAATACATTTACAGGGCTGTAAATCTTAAATGAGTTAAAATTACAGTATCAGCAAATGCAAAATCAATATTGTAAGAATATACAGTATGTAGCAAAATAATGGTTTGGTGCTAGTTTATTTTTGGTTAGTCCTAATTTAACCCTTTAGTTCTATTTTGTCTTGATTTCATTTTAGCTTGTTTGGTTTACACCCATGCAGTTTTGACTAGTAGAACCACTGCCATGTAGGAGTGGTTGATACATTATATGGCCATTTTATTAAGCAATGATCACGATTTTAATTTGATCATAATTTTAGACTTTGTATTGTGTCCAAAGTTTAACTACAAATTCAATGTACATCCAGTGTTCATCATAATGCTTAATACAGTTTTTTTTATTGATATTAACACTGGCATTGTTACAGTAAGAGTGACAGCAAAGAGCAGAGCTTAAATGAATGCACTTTAGCACAACTGAACAATCTTCCAAGAGTCATAACTTCATATTACAATACAGTCTTCTGTCACTCCATTCATACATTTAGTTGAA
>JAVQKG010388238.1:0-13870 GCA_036025885.1 Hypseleotris bucephala | reverse complement strand
CACCAAACACCAATCACACAACCACATTCATTCATAGGCAATTAGGGTTAAGTGTCTTGCCCAGGGACACAACGACAGTGTGCGCTCAGACGGGGACTCGAACCGGCGACCCTCCGGTTCCCATCATGAACAAAATGAATACTTGCCTGTCTCTTGCATCTGACAGTTAAGTGTGTTTTTTGCAGCTCCAGTAACTATCCACTTGGCGGCACTGTTCACCACTGAATGTGGCAGCTCCAGGCCTGAGGTTTTAACAAAAAGAAAATTTCTGATATATTTTTTTAAACTGCCACAAAGAACAAACAAACAATGCAAATAATGTTATCTAAGCTTATATGATGTAACTGTTTATATTTATTTTATCAAGCTATTTAGGCCTATTTATTTTGTATTTTATTATTCACAAATAGGCCTCATGTCAAGGTTGGGGAAAAGCAGTTGTTCGAATTTATATGTATATTTTAATAATTATTATAAGCGAGTTAGTGATTCGTTTGGAAAAAAATCATGTAGATTGGTTGTATAACCTCATAAAACACGTAAACTCAAACCATACGTGTAGCCTTAATAAAGACTGCGCCGTAAATGTGGGTCAGTGTAACGTGGGAGGCCTGTCTTCAGTTCTCTCTTTAATTCCGCTGCTGTAAACGCTTTGGCGACAAGCCCTGCTTTAATTGGCCACACTGATTGATCGTATAAAAACAATGCCTCCTCGACCGGGTGTCCCTTGTGCAGAGAGCTGCTAGCGGCGCAAACTGGGTGTAGCTCTGTTTGTGCGCGTCTTGGCCAATGGAACCACATCCTCCCTGTAGTGCGTAAGAGCGCCATTTAGGATTTAACCAAGTCTTTGCTGCGCGCCTGGCTGCAGTCTTCAGTGGAGCCCGTTAGCCTGAGAGCTTTTGACAATGGCACACTAGGTCCGCAGCCAACTGGATCCAATTTTTTAAATTACTGAACATTTTACGCGCATTATGACTGGAGTATTCGACCGGAGGAGTGTCAAAGATTTCCAGAGCTCTTTCCACATCTCCAACATGCATCATCCGTCTCAGGAATCTCCTACTTTACCGGAGTCCACGGCCACGGATTCAGGCTACTACAGCCCGGTCGCCGGTGGCTCCACTACGGGCTACTGTTCGCCCAGCCCTACGTCGTACGGGAAGCCGCTGAATGCGTATCAGTACCAGTACCCGAGTGTCAACGGAGCGGCTGGAAACTACGCACACAAATCATACTCCGACTACAGCTCGTACACGACTCCAACCTACCCACAGTACGGGACTTACAGCAGACTGCCTGCACAGACGAGTCCGCAAGGTACGGCCCGCGAACTTTGCTTTGTTTAAAGATAGGCACACATGTTTTGTGCGCAAAATGGCACACTTAAAATACTCTTTTTCTTATGTACAAACAGTCTCTTTGGATTTTTACGCATTTACACAACACTAAAAAACATTATATTAGCTTACATATCTCTTATACGTTTTGGTGTGCTTTTTTCAGCAGAGAAAGACATAACTGAACCCGAGGTGCGGATGGTGAACGGAAAACCGAAGAAAGTACGGAAACCGCGGACCATCTACTCGAGTTTCCAACTAGCAGCGCTGCAGAGGCGCTTCCAGAATACACAGTACCTGGCTCTACCCGAGAGAGCCGAACTGGCTGCGTCCCTGGGACTCACGCAAACACAGGTATGGTGCAATTAATTAGTTGGCAATTTACCCTATATTATGCATTTGTATGTGCTGTTGTTCTGTTTTAGTACAGGGCCCAACAACATATTTAAAAAACAAAAACATTCTTAGTATTTAGCAGTTTAATTGCAATGTGCAATTTTATGCATAATGCAGAAGGCTTTAATTATAATAATAATGCTCTCACCTGCAACGTCTTTATTTAGAACCAACCTCTTAAATATCTGGCTTTATGCAGTAATCCTTCAGTCACAGCATCTTTACGTTTTTGCTTTATTCAGTATTTTTTTTTCCATGTGATAATTAATATTTATGCAAATTGTGCCTGTTACGAAAAATACAAACATACATAGTCAGTGAAGTAGTCATGTAATAATTACAGCCGATTTAATAATTCTGCATTATGGATCATCACTGGACAGAGAAGATCTGTTTTGTAAAACATGAGTCATTTTAAAACGAATGATCTAACGAATGTTTATGACCTAACCAAGCTGGGCGTCCAAAAGCGCTTTTACCCACAACAGTCTATTATCCTGTGCGCCTTTACGCTTTTACGCACGGCGTTCTTCTCCATTTCCCATCGTAAACCCTGCTGTTTGTTTTTCTCAGGTGAAGATCTGGTTCCAGAACAGACGCTCCAAAATGAAGAAGATCTTGAAGAACGGCGAGCTGCCTCCAGACCACAGCCCCAGCTCGAGCGACCCTATGGCCTGTAACTCCCCACAGTCTCCGGCCGTGTGGGACTCTCAAGGCCCAGCCAGGACGCACAGCCTGCAGCCACAGAGCCTCAGCAGCGCGACTTCGAACTTTTTGGAAAACTCAGCATCATGGTACACCTCTGCGGGCTCCAGCTCTCATCTGCAGAGCCCGGGCTCCATACCGCACTCGCTGGCGCTGGGAGCAGGGACGTTATACTGAGAATAAACTGTCAAGACTTGCAAATCCTTCTATGGGACTCGTGTTCATAATTCACAGGGATATGCAATGTATTTGATGGCATTCATAGAGGAAAACCGTGTAAAATGTGTAAATGTGTGCATGTAATTTATTGCATTTTGGAAGACTATTAAACGTTTAAGTGGACAATGAGCTTTGAGCGGGCCTGCTGTTATTTCAGACGCAGACAAAGCGCTGCCTCCGGTGACAGCTCCGTAAATCAGTGCAGCTCAGTGTGGAGAGAAATGAGCTGGAACACGACCTTATCTCAACACTGTATTTACTGAACCTGTTTGTTACTGACAGTGACGGCACTTACGTGAGCAGACAAAGGGCTTTACGCACACTGGTTCTAGCTTCGTGGTTTTGACAATATTGCATTTTTAATAGAACAACGATTTGTGTTTTCTATTGTAGAGACATTAATGTGAAAAACTAAATTAATCATAAACGATGCCTCTGTAAAATTGTGGTTTGGAGAATACACATGCAAAGGCTTTGTCTGCTTTCTTAAACTTAAATGAATCTAGGCTTTGACAAAAAAAAAAAAGAAAGAAAGAAAGAATGTATTTTAATATTAGAATTTTAGTACATACTGCTTCCTTTGCATTGTGCACCTATAGATTTACCTGTAAGGTGTATTATATTATTAGAGAACTTGTGCAATAAGCTATCTGCTTGCATGGCAAGACTGGAGGCTATTGGCTACCCTATTGTGGCAGTGTGGTAGAGGCCTTAAAATATTTACTACTTGAATTGGCCTATACAATAATAATAATAATAATAATAATAATAATAATAATAATAATAATAATAATAATAATAAGCTGTTGAACTTGAAAAAACAACAGCTTACACTGCTTTATCATACCAAGTTATAGTAAGCTAGGCTACATAATATTTTTGCAGAGCTCGTTGGCATTTCTCTCATATTTCCGTGTTTTGGCCGTGTGTAAGCAGAGAGCAGGCAGCAGCAGCAGACAGCTTTGTGTCCCCTACAATTAGGCGCTTTGAATGGCAGCGAGGAGGCGAGGGGGGCGGCCCGGAGATCTGAGACAATCCGCATTCCTGTGGGGGTAGAGCGGCTCCAGAGCTCCGCCACTCCCGGCCGCAGCCCACCTTCCGGGGAAGAAAAAAACACAGCAAAAAAAAAAAGGAGAGAAAAGTGTTCCACCGTGTTATTAGCAGGCAGTAATACTAGCACTGCTGTTGCTAAACCACTAAACAAACTTGGCTAGTGTGAGAAAAACAGAAGATAATTGATTTAGTGGGCAAATTGACATATAGATAGGCTAGTCTGTGTTCCTCACCTAACAGCACAACACCTGACCTACACAAACATCATCAGTATTTTCACCTGACCGGAAATCTCTGACCTAGCCTTTCCCGCTAGCTTGTTGTCATTGTAGCCTATTTTTTTTTGTCCAAATAGTAGCCCTTTAATTAGCTACAAATAATACACAAGCTCACAATACAAATCTAGGGTGCAATTTAAAACGCGGGAAACATAATACACGCGACACTCCATTATCTTGTATCCATTATGCGTTGGACCTCTACATTTTTAAGCCATAATATTTTACTACAAGGTAAGGATTTAAAGTAAGGAACAGATAAGAGTAGCCTGTTAATTAGTGAGTAAATTATAGACATCATTAACCCTCCGCTTTGAAGCACAAAGTAGGCCTACATTTCCATTTAAAAAGCCTATTGTGGTGTACAGCTAGCTACCACGTGTACACAATTTGCTTGATTTTCACTCATAATTTAGATGGATAAGTAAAGCCTATATTCATATTACAGAATAATGGTGGTTTGTGGCTATACTACCCTCTATAGGTAGGCTAATAATGCATATTGCCACTCTATCTAGCCCACTTCTGCCTGAGTAATTAATTACCATATAGGGCTAAATTTTACTTGATATTTCTACTGCAAGTTTGAGTCTACATTATTGGGTTTAATTAACATATGCAAATAATTTTCTTTGCTGGGAAACAGAGGTAATGTTTTGTTTTGCTACATTCTATCTTCTAGCCATCTTTTGAACCCAGTGAAGGTCACATAGTCTGCGGAGTAAGGCTCTACTGATGGAGGTCTTGTGAGAAATGATCAGTTTAGTTATTTAGTCCTTAGACTTTTTATAAACAGTCTTAGCCCAAGGACGTGTTCTTCAAGATAGCTTTCTAGCCTCAAGTCTAACCAGGATGAAGCCTGCTGTGTAAATATCCTCATGCCTATACCTAAAACGCACTGGCGCACACGTTTATTTATTTGACGCGAGCATACAACACACACTGCTGTAGTGGCGCCATTATATCGAGAGCCTCCGTTTATTTCCAACTGAACATTTTCCACTCAGCCAGTTTCCCCCGTTTTGCAAATCGAGTCTAAATAATGACAGTTAGCTTTACTGGACAGCTTCAACTGTAACACTCCACAATAATTATTCTCCAGGATTAGGGCCTCCATTATCATAATCTGGACATTGACAATTACCTATAATTTGCAAAGATGCGCTTGGTTCTTGATTGCAGAGGGCTTTTTTTTTCAAGCTCGCCATCACTAAACAGTGACAGTAATAACAGCTAATTTTGCAGGCAATATATAAGAGCTTACCGGGGTGTGCAAACACTTTCCCACCTGGATTTGCTTATTCACCCAGCAGCAGGAAAACCATGCACAGCTTTCGGCGAGTCTGGCAGCACAAGGTAAGACTCATTTTACGCAAAATTAAAGCCTATAGGCTCAGACTAGAATGTGGCATTTAACAGTAACATATAGGCCTCACGTCTGCTGTATTTTCTCTTCTATATGAGAACGAGACTCGTGTTGAAGGTGTCTTCATATGATGCTTTTAGTGCTCCTACAGAGGACAGTTCATGTGCTAATGTTCGTTTGATACACTGACAGCTGCAGGTGCTTTTATGGATGATGGCTCCTTGTTCTAGTGCAGCAGCAAAGACAGGTCTGTGAGAAGAGGGTGACACATCCTCCCCCACCCATTCTATCTATCCATCCATCTATCCATCTATCTATCTAGACATCTAGACATCTTGTCTGACATAGTATATGGCTGATCAAAGATGGTCTCTTTTTTAAACGTGATGCTGTTGATTTGACGTTTTTGTGTTTTTCTGCCTGTTTACTGCTTCTCCTCTATATGTGCTCGGTACACGCTGCACCTCGCTCTCCGGGATGAGGCAGATAAGGCCCCTGCAGTGTGTGGGGGCTGCAGGTACTGCTGAATGTGCGCCTGTGGGACATCCGCGACTTGACAGCTGCATGAAGCTTTTCAACGTTGTGTAATTTCAGATAATATCCCGAGCGCTCACTCTTCTGAGCAATTTGTATATGAATAACCGAATAATTTCCCCTTTTGTTCCATCTGTGCTACCTCAAATCCAAATAAAGATGCCTTTTAGTATTAAAAGTGGTAGAAAATTACAGGTAATTATCTTTGACGGTAAAAACGCTGTAATCAGCGGGCTACATCAAAAATTACCCTAATTATGCCTGCATTTATGAGAATGGAAAAAAAGCCTCACTTGGATAAAAACCCACAAATTGTCCCAAATATCTCCTTCATATCGAACGCCACTGCAGCTGGCTGCTTTGTTCCACATCGATCCCGTGGAGCTTGGCATTTAACGGCCTGCATTAGGACAGAGAGAAGGAGCAACATTTTGTCAATAGCTCTGATAATTGAGGGTGAAATGACAAGATAAGCTGGACCTAGAGCAAGTGTCTGAGGTGAATGTGCCGCAGCGGAGCGGGTAAGTTCATTTCCTCAGCATCAATCTATATCAGTGTGTGGCGTTTTCATCCGGGCTGTGTTTACTGGGCTTTGACTGCACTGTGTCATTAGCTTATGTTCACTCTACTGTGTTTGGAGCGTGTGCCCTGCAGGGTGGCGGGAAACTGCGCAGCTACAATGGGATGATGTTGGCCCAATATGAAGCTTGGGGAAAAGGCCTAAATAATGCGGAGCTAAGTGCGTTTTGGAAATCATGCAACAAAAACAGGCGTGTGTTTTTGAGTCACGGTTTACTCAATCTGACAAAACATAAAAAGTGTATGTACAGCTCAAAAAGGCAGAGATATTTACACACAGACAATTTGCTCGAGTTTTGCATGTTGAAGAAGAAAACAACCAAAGACGAGTCCAAACATGGCGTAAACTTCCGTGGAGTTGCTCGCCCAACATGGCTTCAAAGTCATTGCAATATTTGGTTTTTCAACATGAATGAAGCGTAACAGAGAGGATGCCCACTGCACAGCCATGTACAAAATGGTCAGGTCCGTGTTTTGTGCCACAAAACCAAAAGCCTGCTCAGCATTTTAGTCCTTTCCTGGCTTCTACTCCTGTTCCAAAACTGTGGCTACTATTGGACGGACGTGTGGCTCAAAGGCCTCTCTGCAGACGTTTCATCTGGAGGCCTACGTGTGAGTCTATCTCTGCATGGAGTCCTGGTGCGGGGACGAGTACCAGTGGGAGTAACCCGCCATGTAGCTGTTGGTCGGCATGGCTTTGGACGAGGCGGAGACGTCCCAGATGGGAGGGATGGTGGGGGAGCGGGGGGACAGGGACATGGAAACCGGGATCGGCTCGCTCTCGTGAGGGTTGCCGCCTTGCTTCAGCAGCTTCTTGAACTTTGACCTTTTATTCTGGAACCAAATTTTTACCTGAGGAGAAGAAAGAAGAAGTGTTATACAAGAAGAACGAGCAGGTAAGGTGATCAGCCAAATGATCATAATTTCATGATGGTTGTTAAAGAACCTATGGTGCGTAAAAGTTGAAATGCGTAAAATGCGCACGGGAATAGGTAAGGATAAAAAGTACAAATTTGAATAGTAGATTATTGTTGTTCTTTGTTTAAAAATGTACATAATTCAGCGAATATATCGAAATATTATGGAAGAATCACACTATGCAAAAATATTGTCTAATAAATAATATACAATGTAAAAATATATATACACAGGGCATTACAAATGTATTGCAGAAATTGACAAACACGCTAATACCGACCAGAAAAAAAAGTCTGTGTTAGAAATAAAGTAACCCCAAAAATATTACAAATAATTATCATTTTTAAAAATGAATATCAATATTTGAACAAATATGTATGGAATATTCACTGACAGCATCAAATTCAGACCAGGGGCAAAACGCTGACCCGCTGTACCTGCGTTTGTGTGAGCCCCAGGGACGCGGCCAGCTCTGCGCGTTCCGGTAAAGCGAGGTACTGCGTCTGCTGAAAGCGGTGGTTGAGCGCCTGCAGCTGCAAACTGGAGTAAATGGTCCTGGGTTTCCGTATCTTCTTCCCTTTCCCGTTAAAGCGAATCTCCCCGTTTTCAATCACCGTCGTCTTCTGCTGCTCTGCAACAAAAACAAACAGTGTTATCATTCCAGAAAACCAGGGAGAGCCATTACTATACGACCCAAAAAAGAGCAGAAAAATACACGCGTGTTTTAAAAGACGTGATTGGCGTTGGCTGTAGGCGCCGCCAGCATTCCACATAGGCTGTCATATTTAGGATATTGCTGGTAATGACATGTCAATTAAATGCTAATTACAACATTCAGGGCTGCCTAATTTCCACTAGCATCACACTGCGGCTTTAAAACAGTCTCTAGTTTGGGCTCTGGCGTGGCTCGATGTGCAACTATAAACCACTAGGACACTCCATTTACGCACTGATTTGTTATGGGTGTCCGAGTACTGTAGGGAGCAAAGGGGGGTCTTACCTGTGCCGTCTAGCCTCGTCTGTGCGCCCGTGTTGTTGTGATAGGAAGGCAGGTAGGGACTGTGGTGGCTCACGTACGGGTAGGCTAGGGAGCGGTTGTAGGAGTTGGCGCCGCTGTACGGGCTGCCGTTGTCGTGCTGGTGCGGGTGCGCGTGCGAGCCGGAGTGGAGGCAGTGCAGCGGGTAGTGGGCTCCGGACATGGACGGTGAGCTCTGCTGCGAGTGGGACTGCTGCTGCTGCTGTTGCCCAAACTCCATGAAGGCGGATTTGGACGAGTCTTGCGTCTCCAGCCCATCAGCCATCGTAGTCATGGTCATCATCGAATTTTCTGCCTTGAGAGCACTCCTCGCCCCCCTTTCCTCAAGACCTCACTTCCTCACTCCTCTCTCCTCCAGATATTGTCCTATTTACACACGCGGTCCCCAGCTTTTTTCCCCCCTCGTGCCCAGTGATGTTCTCACTCAACGTGGCGCAACAAGGTAAAGTTAAGACGACAGATTTTAAGGTGGATTCTGTTAAAATTGAGCCCTTGCTTCCAGACTTTGATGCACAAGTAAAATGGTTTGTCTCGAAAGGGCAGCGCCTCCCGATTGGTCATCCCGAGGCCAACGTCATCAGCAGCAGCTCTGCGCTTCACGGAGACTTGAGCTGTGTGGAGTTAACCCACCTTACCAGCTCCCACCAACAAATACGAGCCAATTCATACATGGCGCATGGGAACAGACGCGCAGTGCCGCAGGACGAGTACACACACACCACGTCTTTACTGTTTTGTTTTTAACCCAAAGCCACAAATTGCGCGTGGCGTACAATGCGCTTTGAATTGGCTTTTCTAATTCACTCAATTATATTTGTGTGGGGGGAAGCATTTTAGCGACACATTTTTCACAAGGCATAACCCAAGCAGTAAATATTTACAAATGTAGCACATTTCTCATTTCCTGTCTACATCTGGCGCGCATATGTTTTGCGTCAAATAAATGGAACAGGTGCATTAGAAACCACAGTGATTTATACATTATATTTATATTTTCTTTATAATCTTGTTTTCAATTTTCCTATATATATTCTAATTCGTGAATTGCTTAGTGACCAAATGATTAAGTATAAGACAAACTGGAGCCGAGGCAGTGTGACAAATGCCTAACAATAAGCCCGGAGGTACAAAAGGTTATTTTGCAGATAGAAGGGTGGATACCCGGATAAATTGACAGCGTCTTTATCCCCGTTGTAACACGAGGATCCACGATATATGCCAATTATACTTTGGCTCTTTGCAAATAAGGACAAAATGAATGCTTATATTTGGACTACTTTGAACATTCGCATAAAATAATACTGCCCCCAATCAAGACAAACCTGTTTGATTAGCGGCCACACACTTTACCCAAATTGCAGCTGTAAAATGAAGAACAATTGAGCGGTGATGATTGTGGTTTGGTTTTATTTTGGGAGGGAGTGGGGATAAAAAAAAAGTGGATATAGCATAAATTACGGCCTAATTATATGCCAGTGTCGGTGCAATTATCCTCTTATCAAAAATGGTTGTCTAAACGCAGTATTTAGTTTCAATTTTCTCCCCGTTATTTTTTCTGTAACAAGAACTTGGTACCTTGCTATTATCGTCATCTATGGTTGTTATTTACTTTGTAGGGGATTTAAAAAAGCGCAGAAGCAGCCGCTGGATAATCACTGTTACAGCGGCGAAGCGGGGAGAAACAACGTGGTTGGATTTTACGCGCCTATATGGACTGGAGATACTTGTTGAAATTAAGCGAATTTATTTAAAAAAAAAACAGGTAGGTAGCTTTCTAGGTTTCTTCTGCTATGTCCCTCCCTGTTTTTTTTTTGGTCACCCATGAGTGAGCTAACGTATCGGTCAATTCCCCCAGCCGTTCCACCCGGACGCGTCGATGAGTAACCAGATCCTAGCTTTTTTTTTTCTAATCGCCTTTTGAGAGCTACTACTACTACAAAGATATACATGCTCCGGGCTGGCCCTTCGTCTTCCCCGTGGGCTCAAACACACGGCTACTCTCTGGACGAGTCAAAAAAAGAAGAGCCGGCTTGTTGGGTCCTTTACGCGCGCCCCGGCTGGAGTGGAGTGCTGAAAGGACGGATTTGTTTGAACATGACATGCTTTTGGAAATGTTAAGAGCTGACAACCGTGGCTAATTGAAAGGCCTGCTCTGTGGCGTCCTACCACCAGGCCACAACATGGAGCATCAGAAGAGCTGTAGCGTCCACTTTTTAAAAATCCTTAGGCTATTACGTACATTAAAAAAGATTGATCTATTTAATGTGTGTCAATAGTAAGGCATCAAAATATGTAAAATAGTATAGAAAAACTACAATGGAGAGCTTGTATTTATACAATTGTATGTCATTTGTCATAAGGAAGAAATGTTGCTAAAATAGAAGTAAACAAAAGACAGCAATGCACACGTGTTGTTCAAAATTAGCACAATAGTATTAGTAATATGGTCCATACCTGTAAATTGTTGCCATAAAGGTTGGTTTGTGGCCTGCTTGTGCACACTACACTAATTGTATTTACTCATGTTTCCCTCCATGCTGCATTTTGACATCACTTTGATACAACAAGGACACTCTAGAAGCTTTTAAGTTTTGTTTACCACCAACATCTTTTTCATTTAGAAAGTGGATGCCTGTTTTAACCACTTCGTCCTCTACCGTTGGTTTCCTAAAAGCAGAAAGTAAATTATTTTTGGATAGTTCAAAAAGTCTTTGGCCTTCAAAATGTACACTCCTTTTAGAACGTAACATTTTTTTAATATAAGGCTATAATTAATTCACCATTAGGGTACAGGTATCTTTCCCATTAGATTTCAGTACAATCTTTTTAAAATTATTTGTGTAAAGTTTGTTGTGAACCTTAACTATTTATATTATACAAACATAAAACTTGGGCTGCATGATATGGGATAGACAAGTGATCCCAATATTATTGCGATATTGTAATACATATTCTATTCTGCAGAAAGAGTTCCTGTATTTTCAAAACTGCTAGACCAAATGAGGAAAGAAAGCCAAATTAGAACAAAGAGCACAGAGAAATCCATTTTTTATTTTATTAAATTAATGGAAAAATGCACTAGTGTCAGATTTCAGACCATGTCATTATCACGACATATTGCAGATTGGTGGATACAGGTAACGATATATTGCGCAGCCCTACATAAAACAGAAAAAGGCTAAACTCTTGTAAAATGTAGATAGGCTTATTGTTGTGGTGACAGGGAATATCTATTATTTACCATTACCATTCTTCATCACATCAAAACCACCTCTCGTTTATTGACAAAGATGTTTTTTTCCCGGCATACACACCAGTCCTCCTTTATCCTGTGATTAATAATATCAACAATAAAAAAACGAAACATATCTATAGCCAGATTTGTATGACTAATCTTCATCACGTGCCATACCTCACGTCTTATTCTACTCGCTCTTCACCTCATCATTTTACGCACGAGCACAAATGTCAATCACCAAATGGAACAGGTCGCGCGCAAATCTCGAAACTGTCCCTAAGTAGACAGTTGACCTTCAGTCCAATCAATGAGCAGCGCGGCTTTAACACGAGTGGTCTTTATTTCCAACTGTCTCACAAATCTGATGAATGACTCTCTAAAATCACTCCAACATCAGCATGGCCCGGGATTCCCTTTGGTTTTTACGCAGCCTTTTTAGACCAAAGTCCCATAATATTCTCCTACATCCTAATTTCTACGTTTTTTATGCCCTTTAACTTATGGGTGGCCGTCCTTTTTCATTAATTATAAAGTCAACGTGAAGTATCAACGCGTCATTGGAGAACTTTACGCACAAGATATAACCACGTGTTTTTGGAATCGACCTACCACAATATTCTTCTACTAATTTCTTGTTTTCTTATACGTTTTAATACGAAGTTGTTTACTTTTTATATGAATTATGGTGCCAGCAAAATATGTACCAACAGAAAGATAGCCTTTACGCACGAGATGGGCTGTCTATGGGGTATCCTACTCCGCATAAGAATTTTATCATCAGTAAAAGCATTTTCGCATTCTGGTTTTAGAGGAACCATATACACATGCCATAATTGTGGAGAAGCCTTCGCGGTCACTAAATGCTTCTGGCTCGTCCCTCCTTTGGTTTACCCGCTGCGTAAAAAGGGTTATTTGGTGTTTGTGTGGGTTAATTTGGGAACGTTTTCATGGACCAGAAACGACACAGAGAGAGAGACGACATTTCTGGTTGAAAGTACAAATAGAATGATCAGCTGTTTTAGTGTCCCACCGGAGTCCAGTCGTGCGTAACAGTGGCGCACACATCTTTAAGCTGCGCAGGGCCACTCGAAAAAAAAACTTAATGGGATTTGTCAAAGTGAACGCCAAGTGTCTCCGTGAAGAAACGCAGGTACAGGGAGTGACGAATGGCGAGTGAGAGAGTGTGGAATAGGCTTCTAACTGCACTATTGGACTTGGAACTGACCAATATGGCCTAAAGATGCTGCGCCCTTGTGTGGTCTTTTTTGCTATGTAAAACCGGACAACGTAGAAAATACTGACCGAATTTTTTTTTTAAAAGCCAAATTTTCACAGTACATTCGTCATTAGTTTTCAGTGACATGGCTCAAAGTATAATAATTTCCTCTATGCGCACAGAGTTTTAATAACGTGTTTGCTTTTAATAAAACTAGAAATAAAAAATGCTTACACACAAGTTTTTACGAATTGAAAAACACTAATGCTAACAGTTGTTCCTAAAAATATCACATGAAGGACCAACCAAAGTACCCTCAACTTAATACATAACAATTAATATAAATGTACATATATACATTTGATATTTCCAATAGTGAGTGAAAATATATTAATCATAGAAAATTATCAGATTAAAAGCATCAATATTAGCAGGCAATTAATTACTAAAAATCAAATAAAGTAGGCTATATCAAAAAGGAGACCATAAAAATTTAGTGAAGGCCTATCTATTCGCCTGCTACAGTAGGCTACACAAAAAACACCATTTTCTACCTTATCTTACTAATAATTACATTTTCACTCATTGTTACCATAGCAGTCAAATAACAATGTTTATAATAAAAGCTTTAAGGACGTGGCTTACATGGTAGAACAAGGATTCTCATCACTGAATTACACATAAATGGGTCATGAATTCTATTTTAACGTAATAACGTAATGCCCTACTTCACTTTGTATAGGCTATCTATCCATAAACACTAGCCTACCACAACTATTTAGCATTTAGTATCTTCTGTTTTGCGTCATAAAAATTCATTGGAGGCGAACAAAGACTTGCCTGTTACATTATTATTCACATATGATTCTGGTTTATACCGAGCTCTTGCACAGTGTCATGTCCCAAAAGCCGGGTGCCACAGCAGAGATAGGGGGGGGGGGGGGGCGGGGGGGGCGGGGGGGGGGGGGGGGGGGGGGGGGGGGGGGGGGGGGGGG
>JAVQKG010388127.1:0-17407 GCA_036025885.1 Hypseleotris bucephala | reverse complement strand
ACTTCCACCACCTCCTCCGCCATAAGGCAGTCGGTGTTATAGCAGTTGACGCAGACGCATGGGGCGTTTCGCCGATATACATTTGCTGTCGTTTACGACAGCCTGCGTCTAGTTTCCTAAAAAATTACTAGGGCTGCACATTTTATCGCATTCAATTAGCTAATCGCAAATACCGCATTCTTTTAGGCAATATTATACTGTATCTCTAAACAAAATATATGAAAAAGTGTGCAGCCCAATGGTGTTTTGCAGGTTGGTCATCACAAAAACAAGGTTGAGAGCATTGAGTTTCCAAGATTGTGTGTGGTAGTCCTCCACAGATCTCTTCATTACTCCATGTTAATAAATAGCTGTTGTATTTGATTAAAGCCGTGTGCTGCAGCTGGGCCCCATCACTCACTGCCTTTGAACATGAGACTCAAATAGAGACAAGACTTTGACTGTACACATTTGGAAGTATATTATAAAGGAGTTTGTTTGTGGAGCGTAAACTAAACTAAATCAAGAGTAAACCAGTTCTAACTAAGACAGATTAGGACTAAACTAAACTAACTATGAGCAAGGACCAACCAGAACCAGAAGCTTGACTCACCAAAGCGACTCAAAGCTGGTTCAGCGGAGAGTCTGGCCTGCCAGGCGGAGAGTCTGGCCTGCCAGGCGGAGAGTCTAGACCAGAACTAAACCAGGACTAAAAGGCTGGACCAGCGCAAAACCTGAAAAAGGCAGAATTCAGAGAAACACTAATGTAAACTAGGACTAAACCAAACCTAAAACAGGATTTAGTCAAAACCAAACCAAGGCTAAACTTGTCTTAGAATAGAACTAAACCAGGACTAAAAGGCTGGACCAGGGCTAAAGCAGAACAAAGCAGAATTCCTTAGAGAAAAATATCTTCAATCTACAAAATCTATGAACTGTAAACCAGAACTAAACCAAGATTACGCCTAGGACAAGGTTTAAACAGATACAAACCAGATTAAAGACTAAACCAAGGACCAAATCAGACTAAAGCTGGGAATAAACTAAACCATGTCTAAACTTGAACAAATCTAGACTAGAACTAGGCTAAGACTAAACGGCTGGACTGAGGCTAAACCAGAACAAAGCCAGAATTCAGAACAAGTAAACAAAGCAAGTCAACATCTGAAGAAGAATAACTAAATCTGGACTAAACTTTGTAATAAATCGTTTTCTCTCTGTGTTATCAGTACATTGTAGTCGACCCACACTTTAACTTGGACCTGTTTTTGGCTCTACGTCCTCTACACATCTGGGCCTAATCACTGTGCGTCGGTTCGATTCCCGGAGGAGGCTCGGCTGATTGAGTTTCACTGCTGCTGGGGGTAACTGCACCTCCCTGCGATGGATTACATTTCACTCGATTTATGTGAACTTTCACTTATTTTTTGTCGCTCAACATGGACTCAATCACAAATGGAGTGGTACAAAAGGAAGGTAGGATTACTCCATTTTTGGACTAAGTCAGAATGTTGAGGAAAGGCTTTCAAAAATTATGAAATGTTTTTAATTTATCAGTTTAAACCTTCAGAAGAATCACCTAAATCCAGCCGTGACCACACTTTGCCTTTAAAAGTCCACTTGTGTAGGATATTTTTGATGTGCAGTACAACTAGTTTCTTTCCGCTATGTAATTAGTGGTTGTAGGCTGCTCACATCATTCTGTCTCTTCAAGCTAGACAGACTCAGTGATGTTGAAATCAGGTTGGTAGAGCTAAACCAGGTGAAGACATGCAGTTCATAATTTGAAACCAAAGCGAGGGATCTATCGTAAGATGCTGGTCAAATCCTGCATTTATAAACTATGATCCAGATTCCAGAAAAATAAAGCCCATCTACAGGAGCTCATCCTGGCATCGTGGCTTCAAGTCCGGCTCACGGCAGTATGCCGAATGTCACTCCCCACTCTTCTCCCTGCTTTCCTGTCAATCTACTGTCCTGTCAAATAAAGCCGAAAATGCCCCAAAAAATATCTAAAACAAAAAAAAAAAAAAAAAGAAAGGTGTCTTGTCCTTGAATAAGTTTATAGTCTATAGTTGAGGTTTGGCAGCTTTATAATTGACTAAAAACCCAACTATTATTGAAAACTACTATTTTTGAAGCTAAGCTCCTTGTTTAGGTCCTTTCTGAACACAGTGTTTCAGTTTAGCCTTGAGCCACTTCAGACGAGTTCAAACAAGACTTCAGCCTTTAACACCAGGAACAAGAAGAGCTGAGGGAACACAGAGGTTGACTTACAATCATTACATTATATCCATTCATTAAAAAATTATGACATTATATATATTCATTTAAAAAAAATTTGGATGGATTTGTACACAGAAATAAACTAGAAAACCCTTGGAGAGTGCAAACCTCCTCTAATTTCCCCTGTATGGACTCAATAAATGGTTCTAAATAGAACCTTCTGTGGGACTGGACATTGAGCTAAAAGAGTGTATGGGGAAATGAGCTGCCTTGGCAGAGGTCTGTGCTGTTTGAAAAGCAGAACACACCCAATCACAATTGTCCCCTGTGTCATTCCATTACAAACTGTCTTTATTTCACACCCAAAGATTTATCCTTATCTAGATTCTACAGGGACAAAAATTATTTTAATGTAATTAACAATTTTTAAAAACTTACAGAATAATCTTCTTCAATATCTACATAGTCTTGTGTCCAGTCTTTTTTGTTTGTCTACAAGATAAATCAAGAAATTTTAACCTGGCTCCATATGGTGTACATTGAGAATTTTATTCTGAAATGCAATTTTTATTCATTTTTTTTTATACACAAACTGCATAATTAGTTCTAATTTAGACTCTTTAACTACATTATTGGCTATTAGGTTTGACCCATAGTCCTGGTTCAGACTAGTTTCAAGGGCTAAATTTTGTCCCAAAAAGTGTATCAATTTCTAAAGTATGTCTACAACATATACATCATTTCTAAAATATAAACTAAAATAATTAAAATGGTCAAACACAGGTAAAAATAAAAAAGGCCAAGTGAGACGAATAATTTAAACAAGTAATATTACACAAAGTCTGCATGTAACCTGGTCTGAACATATTTGAAAGTCCATTTACCACAGCCTCATTGTACATGGACTGCATCTTTTCATGTTGTTGCCAGATGCAGTGAGCTCATATCTGCTCTTATTGGCAAAACAGATGTGTGTGAAACATGGAGGATTTATGCCAAAAACATCAAACACAGCTCTTAAAATGAAGCTAATAGAATGTGAAATTAAAAGAAAAAGTAATTACTGCTGGAGTTTATTGTTTGGTTTCTTGACACTGGGGTTTCATGTGGATTATCAGGCAAAATACATGTTGCAACATTTGTGTCTATACAATTTTTCACCAAGATCTTGTATTGATGATGGCACCACTGCGCTAGGCCTTCTCCAGAACATCCTAAAGATTATCAATGGGATTGAGATCTGGCAAATCCATCTGTAAAATGACTGATCTTTCACAATTTGAGCCCGATGAAAACTGACATTGTCATCTTGTCATCATCATATACGTACCATTTATATTAAGAAAAAAATCCATTGATGGCGTTATTACCTCTGCCAAGGAGGTAATGTTTTAGTGGTGACTGCATGTGTGTCTGTTAGCAATTTCATGCAAAAACTATTGAATGGATTTGGATACAATTTTCGTGGAAGGTCAGAAATGACACATTATTAGATATGAAGAAGCATCAACACAAATGGACTTCTTCAATACTTGAAGAAAAAAATAGTGTTAAGGTTAAACAAAGAAGTTACTGAGCCACAACTAAACCAGGACTAGGTGGGGGTCAGGTGAGGAAGTAAGACTAAAACTAATCTAAATCAGGGTGAGATAAAGAGGAGGAACTAAACCAGGTCTAGGTCAGGGTTACATAAAAAGGTATGACTAAACCAGGACTGGATTGGAGGTCACATGAGGAGGTAGGTCTAAACCAGGACTATGCGGGGGTCAGATGAGGAGGTGAGGGAGTGAATGAACGAGAGGGACCCCCCAGAGTCAGATCAGTTTCACACAATGAGAAGGATTTATTAAGTTACAGACACAAAAACATGCTTCTAATATCCTCCTGACACAAGATAAGAAAGTCTGCAAGAGGAGGGCAAAGAAGTCAAACACGGGCCAAAAAAGGTCTAAAATTTCACTTGAATGCAGTGTGTGTAGGAACTGAAATTTTGAAATAAGACTCCTACATTTATATCTGTCTATGCTCTCTTCCCTCCATTCCTCTCTGTCCTCCTTCAGTCTTTGTTGCAGACACTAGAGCCCAGTGCCTGACCTTTGGGGGAAAGAACAACATTTACTTTGACAAATTCACCCTGCGCCTTCTTGCTCTGCCTCCAAAAACTCACTTTTGATACTTTCCGGCAATTTAAGGTTTAAGAGATGCCCAAACATTTCTGAAAAAGAGAGGATATGTATGTGAACGATTACAGTTTCTTAAAATAGCCCAACAAGTATTTCAATAATATATAGGCCATATAGTCAAATTTACAAAATCTGACCTGATTGTTGCCCACTACATCCCTGTTTATTTCCCCAAATTATATGTTACTGGCAGGTTTTAAAGAAGAGCTTCGAATAACAAACTTTTGTATCCTGACCCAAACATTGAGAATATAAAGACCTTGAAGTTTGTTGCAAGCTGCGAGAAACCTCTGCACCCAGATGAAACCCACTTGAGCACAAGGAGAGCACGCAAACTTCACAGAATGACCTTGCTGTGAGTCAACAAGGCTAACCACTCTGCCATAACTGAGAATAATGGGGGTGGTCTGGTTTGAGAGCAGTGGATAATATGACCATGGTGTTCTGATGAATTTATTATATAGAAGCTTAAGCTACGTTAGAGAGGCCCTAGTCTAGACCATGCTGCTGATGGTGGAGTGAGTAATGGAGACTTAGACCCAAGGGCAGAGCTGGTCCTGAATGAATCACTGTTGTTTTTAATTAAAGTCGACAGCTCTGTGTTTTTACTGAACACACAGACGAGAGGTGGACAAATGAGTGGACAGCGTACGGAGGAGTGTGAGATTAGACTAAACAATAAACGAAGCTAAACAGAGGCTAAATCAAACTAAAAAATGAAGAACCAAACCAGAGTGTAGACTGAAAACAGCACAAAGAAAGGCAAAAGGGCCTGGCAAGAACCTGTATATTTTATAGACAAACTTTCTGGGGAAATAATATAATTTATTTAAAGCGAATTTCTAATGCCAAGTTCAGCAGTAATAAATGGCAATATTGAAGTCATCTTAATAAAGTAGTAGTTTGTGTAGTACCGTGATGCCCTCTAGTGGGAGCATGTAGGTACCACACTGAGTAAGTTCTAGTTTAGCGATTAGTTTGTACAGTATATTATTATTGTGCGGTGCTGTACCCCTCCAGAACTCCAGTTATTTGAAGTTTTACGAAGTTTACGTAAAACCATTACGAAGTTAAAATTCTCAGCTGCTGCATATACAGAGGCGAGTAAGGTGGCATTGTGAAAAGAAAGTATAGTTGTCACTTCCATCTTCAAATATGGAAATAATAAAAATAACAAGTTAAATAAATGAGGCCTTTTTGTGTTAGCCCAAATGTGTTTCCACCTCCACTGCTCCTCCTACACCTCCTGCTTTACATTTATTTGGTTTCGTTTTATCATGGTATATTGAGGTCTAATTCAGGTCATATCTGGGTGAAGAATGATTTTATATTTATTTATTAGCCTGTTTAGTGTCTGGTGTGTCCTCAGTGTTGCCTTGAGTTAGTGTATTAACAGGCATTTTCGATTCTTATTGAGTAGCATTGTCAAAGTTGCAGAATTTTACTTGAATTTACTTTACTTTGTATTTGAGCGTTATTAGCGGTACAATGTACTGCTCATTCAAATAAATTACCTCCCAACCTCATTTAAAACCCATTTTTATAATTACACGGACATTTCTGTTAAAACCTGACAAAATACACCTCTCAAATAACTCCATGTTTTTAATAGAAGAGAAAGACAGTTTCTTGATCCCAGCGTTGACTTTTTTTCACATAATGACCACACTTTGCTTCAGATTTTGAGGTTTTTGGGGCTCAGAGCCAAAGTTGGACTTGTTTTTTTACTATAGCTTCCCACATGAGATGGGAACATATCTATCATCGTGGGTAACTAGTGGTGGTCGCCTCAAAGTCAGTCACAGTCAAAGCATTGCACAATACTCAAGAGCATAGATAAATATATATATATACTATAACATAGACCAGTGTATTATAGAAAATACAGTTTATCATTATAAAACAACAAAAGGCTAATTATTTTTCAATATTATCATTTTTGTAGTTATGGCAGTGTTGGAAATGCAGTATCCACTAAATGTATTGTGCGATTATGTTATGGACTTCACTGTTGTGACTAAATGTGTGATTTAATCAATGTTTGGACTTTTTGATTTACACCCAATTTACACATTCTTTCTGTTTTTATAATAGCCATTTAAATTGGCTACAAGTGTATCAAAGTAATTGGTGGCTGGAAAACACAGAACATAAAATAATCTAACATTTTTTGAGTCTGTAAAAAAAACTATGAGCCTTTTGTTCACAGACTAGTTCATATCCAGTGATGTTGCTTTGGTCACATTTAACAATAAAAAGCTTTGGTTCAGAACAAAACAGTAGCAGAACACATTACATTCAATCACGAGAGAGCTGGGAAGGCTGACTGTGTGGAGCTAGTGAAGCCAGCATGTATTTTCATGTAGTGTTAATCCTTCACTTCCTCTAGTTTTCCTGTGGGTTTCTGAGTGCACTTTAATCTACATTAAAAACTCAATAAGGAGAGCTGAGAATCAAAAGGGCGCTAGTGAAAAGGTCAATTTATATATGTTTGTCAGTTTTTGGACTTCAAATCTGTCATAACCAGTGTTGGGAAGAACACTTTTCAAATGTATTTAGTGACAAATACTAAATACAACACATGCACTGAAAATGCATTTTGTAACGTATTTTGTTCCATTGCCCAATCAGTAAGTGGATGTGTCATAGACTTTTTTTACGAACAACAAGAAATATGAAGACTACATTAAATCAGCAAGTACTGTGATCCTTATAAAACAACAAAAGGCTAATTATTTTTCAATATTATCATTTTTATAGTTATGGCAGTGTTGGAAATGCAGTATCCATCTTACAAGACACTAAATGTATTACGCGATTATGTTATGGACTTCACTGTTGTGACTAAATGTGTGATTTAATCAATGTTTGGACATGGTTTTTGATTTACACCCAATTTACAAAAAAAAAAATTCTGATTTTCAAAGAAGTAAACAAATATTTTCAAAATACCATCAAGTAAAAGAGGAACTGTAACGAAATACAATTCATCAACTCAATTCAACTCCTAATTAGGATTCTAAATGGGCTACATGTAGTATATTAACAACAGTATCAAGTATGGACCTTTTTACTGTAAATCTGGTGAAACTTCACTTGCGCCCAATTTATTCCAATCCCTCAGTAATGTTTTTGTTCCCGCTTTGGTTTCTACTGTCGTCAAAGATTCTCGTCCAGCCAGCGTATATAGTTGTCCATGCTTCTGCGTCCCACGGCGGACATCATGGGGAGGTAGGCGAACACCATGCATCCATGGAAACCATCCTCATAGTGATCGCTGGTTACCGTGACGCCCGCATCCCTTAGCCTCTGGGCGTACATCAACCCGTCGTCTCTCAAAACGTCAAACTCGCACGTCAAGATGTAAGCTCTGGGCGTCCTACTTAAAACATCGCTATCTGCCAACAACGGAGCCGCGCGGACGTCTAAAAACACAGAAAGTGAATCTAAAATGCTATCTGACCCGTTTTCCACGACAACAGGGAGGTAGTGCTTCCTTATTTGGGCGGGAATCAGTGCCGTCCAGTTGATCTTGGAGCGAATTGAGGTACTGATGTCCCTTTGAGAGCTGTGGTTGTTGGTTAGAAGGATAGGCTCAAGATTAGGATCCGCGTTCAGGTATTGAAGCCAGAAGCGGGCCATGATGGAGCGGTACAGGATGGGTACAGCCTGATTTTGTTGGTACGAGGAGGTGTGGAAGTCTAAAGCCTGGAGGACTGGGTAGATCAGGGCCTGGAGTCTGAACTGTACCGTGAGAGAGGAGTCCAGGGCAAACTGGAGAACAGGCAGAAACAGAAAATAACTGCTTACTTAATAACTGTTGGTAGCCTAGCTCTTTCTATGGTACTGAAGATTTCCTTCTGGTTTCCTGGATCCATTATTTTATAACCATTTGATTCCTGCTCTAGTTGAGGGTTAACTTTTTTTTGTGAAAATATTTTGGGGCTTTTTCGGCTTGATTGATAGGACAGCAACAGGAAACCAGGGAGAACAGTGGGAAGTGACATTCGCTAAACTGATGTGAGCCACATTCAAACTCAAGGCACTAACGCAAGCATTTCAAGCTCTGAATATGAGCCACACGCTCGAATTACTTTTTCTGTACACTGCTTGTTAACTTAGTATTACAGCCTACAGTCTTCTAATTCTAACCAAACAGCATTCTTTACATGTCTCAAGCAAATAGATTGATTTATTTCATTACCGTTTGTGTGACAGCAGCAGCCAGGTTTCCTCCAGCGCTGTCTCCAGATATACACAGTCTGTTTGGGTCTAGACTGTATTTGTCCCATGTTTCTGGAGAGAGGAAGGAGCGGGACACGGCCAAAGCTTCAAAATACTGGTCCGGGAACACCGCATCTGGAGCCAAACCATAGCTACAACACAAACAGACAATACATTATATTGTTGCATTTTCAGCGTGCCTGTCCCACTATAGGCAATGTATTGTTTGTCATGTATGTCTTTGGGCAGGAGAAAGAAAATGGAAACCTAACAATCTATGGAGAGGACTGTAGACTCCACCAAGAAAGACGATAAAACATACTGAAAAAAGATTACTAAAAAGTTGTAGTTATTATTGTGTGTTCATCAGTGTTTTATTAATAATATAAATTCATTTTAAAATATAAACTTACTCCACAGACATGATGACAGCGTCTAAATCTTCAGCCATTTTCCGACAGAGAAGGTCATAGGACCTCATCCCTGTGAATAGAAACATTATGACAAAATTGAATTAGTGAATGCTAATACAATTTATAATAGCAAAAATGTAAAGTCTGAGTTCCCTTTCATTAGAAAACGATGGCCCTGTCATTGTCATTCCACAAAAGTGCATGCACAGAATGTGTCAGTTTACAGTGTAAAAGGGTCATTTATGCATCAACAAAACACACCACAATAAGTTTTGAGAATGACCGTGCTTATTTGATGCTAACTCACGTGCGTTGCCCAGAGCCCATCCCCCTCCATGGAAGTAGATGATCCCTCTCTTTGGCTGGTATCCTCCCCGGGGCTGGTACACTCGAGTGGGGACTCCTCCTATAGTGGAGTCAGACACATTCACCACAGGACACGACCGAGCTGGGACCTCCTCAACCAACGACACCAGCCAGTTTAACAGGTGCACTCTGTGGCACAGGCCAAAGTTATGGACTACATCACTCTGAAAGAAAAACATATACGGCCTTAAAAGAAATGCTAATGTAAGGGGCCACAGCAGCATCTGGTTTCCCAGGTTTGATCCGTCTCAGGGTGGAGGCTGCATGTTCTCCTTATGTCTCTGTGGGTTGTCTAATTAAAACGATTATACAATTTATCAGCATATAATATCTGTTCACAGGTTTAATCATGTAATAAATTATAACATTGTTTCCTTAAAACATGATATATTACTTAATTAGTATTAATTAGCAAAGTATGATGATCAAAACTATTCTCACAATTTTCTTGCAGAACAGTCTTATTAACATTAAAAGACATTTTATAACTTGGAGCCTTTGAACCTGTCTCTAAGTTATAAAATGTGTGGGTCTGCCTTTGCCCTACTTTACCAAATGCTGTTTATCTGATAGTCCTGTTAGCTCAGGGTTGGGTTAGAGGCTCACAGAAGAAAAACAACTGAGCATATAACATAGCACTAATAGCAGTAAAACCACCCAGTCCTGTCACTCAAGGAGTCAACATGCACCCCATGGAGAGTTGTCTAAACTTTGGGTGTGAAAACTAGTGCTGCAGGTTTGAACCTTCATTCTCTGCCTCTCCCATTGTCGTTCATAATCTAAGGTTTATAACTAACGGAGGTTTGAAAGGTCCAATCGAAATATACATGTACGGAAATGTTGTAACAGTTTGGTAACAGAATAATAACATGATGTGTAAAAAGCTTGACAGTAATTTAAAGCAGATGTATTATAGGGGGGCTATGCAGGAAAGACATGGGCTATCACTTTATCCAACTCAAACATCAGTCTATTTAGTTCCCAGTGATTAGGCTAAATGTAAGTTTTCATGCGCCTATATTTACAGTCATAATTGGTAGGGCTGTTAATACCACATTTACCCTATGTATTCAACTCAAGCATTTTTGTTAGTGCTCCTTAAATGAAATGTAACTTCGAGCTTTTGAACTGCCATTATTGTTCCACTGCTCGCCCCACCTCGTCCCTAATGCCATAACCATGTGCTCTACCGTCTCTCCCCGGGCTCGTGACCCCTGTCCTTCCCCGCTCTAAGTGCGGCTCACCGCGGTCATGAAGCTCCTGAACAGCGCGTCCAGCAGCATCAGTTTCCAGGGCTCGCAGACTCCCGGAGGCAGCGGGAGGTACACGTAGTACGCAGCGGCACACAACAGCACCGCGGCAGCCACACGCAGCCTCATCTCCGCCTCTGTCTCCACGGGTGAACCTGCCGGTAGCCCCGCTGTGGTCCTCCGGGCTCCGTACCTCCAGACCGGGTTATGACCGGACTGCCCTGCTCCCTGACCGGGCCAGTCCCAGCCCAGGAGCGGTTTAACTCAACAGGACCTTGATTTCAAAATAAAAGCGTAAACGAACTTTTAAATTACTTGTAAACGGACAAAACTGTCGTTGTTGTCTTACTTTGAAATAAAATTTGAGGATGTTGTGTAACGCTTGCGTAACGCTATGTTTCATGGGAAATGTAGTCTAACATAATGTAAACAAAGTGGATTGAAATAGAAAAGCATTTTACAACAAAAACTACTCACTCAAAATCAGAAATGTAGCTAGTAAACAATGTGAAAATAGTCAGTTTATAAATGCTCGCCAAAATAACCTGGAGTTAAACTAGTAATACAATAAAACAATTCAACTTCAAATGGAAATGTTAGACTTTTCAGTTTAGGTCAAGTAATTCAATAAGCAAAAATAAAAGCATTAAGAGGGGAGAACCGCGGGGGATGCTAAACTTAAATGGTTTGGTAACTTAAAAAAAAAGTATGTAGTTATAATTGATCAATTCTGAAATAAGTAAGTTATTGTCATCTTAAAATGAGTGAACAAATAAAATATTTTGCAGTCAATCTTAAATAACAAATTTACAAAATGAAAATTAAAGCCATTTAGTTTTCAAAAAAATGCTTTTTTTTTTAACAAAAGACAATCAGTCCAGTCTCCTCCAAATGTCTTTATTCAATTGACAGTACAGTTATTTTCTGTAGATTGTTTATGAAGATGGTTTTCATAGAAGCAAGTTTCAGACCTTGGTCTAAAATTTAGGCAAAGGAAAGAAACTATCATTTGAAATAAAAAAACTAAATAAGTGATGGTAGTGGTATTTCTCAGTCGTCGTCTACGGTCGGTGTGATGGTTACGCCTCTTCTGATCTGCCCCCAACCGATCAGACTAAACAAAGAGAGAAATGTAACAATTTTGATTTTAAAAAGTAGGCATAAGACAATAACTGTTTAAGGTATACTTTGGTGTTGTTATAATATAAATGCTTCTGAAATTTAGAATACCATGGATAATGCAATACTTTTAGTCATTTATCATAATAAAAAAAACTTATTGTGGCTATTTTTATTATCTGTGGCCAAGATAATCGTGACCCCCCAAAAATCTATACTCAATTACAGAGTAAAACTAAGATCATATCATAGTTTTATTTTTTAAGTTGAAAAGCTGTTGTGTACATACCGCCAATGCTTCTCGACTCGTCTGCTCAGAGCGATCTTCTCTCCCACCTCCGTACACACTGGGTTTGTCAGAACGATCTTCGCTAAATCAGCTTTAACTGCACTGACCCTGCCTCCGGTCGAGAGGGAGCCAATGTTCACCATCAACACCTCGTTTTTAGACAACTTCTGGACCTAAAGAAACAACACAACAATGTTATAATTCAAATGTAAATATATAAATCTTCTCATGGTTGCCTTTATAAATTTAGCATATTAAATATTGTCAACAAACAAGATATTGAGAGAAATCTGGTAAAACTAATTTTTATTACCCAATTTTATTTTACAGTAGTAATTATTGTACTTGAGCAAAACACTGTAAGACTTTTTAAGGTACCTTAGCGGCCTTCTTGTCCCCCTCGGTGCGGACTCCCAGCAGCCTTCTGAGCAGGAAGTATGAGATCTCGAGTTCAGTGAAGATTTCGGGCAGAGCTCCTACTGCCCCCAAGACCTGCCCCACCATCCTGTCCGCTCTGCACAGGGTTGGGTCAATCTTTGTTCCCACACCTAAATACAGCCAACATCAACTTAGCTAAAACCCGGACACAAAATTTCATATGAATGTCAAGAATTTTAAGTAACATGATTATCTCCTCTGTGTGATTTATCAGATTTTTTCAGATTTAGTGCTTTCCTAGGCACTCACAGTCACTTTGAGGAGTATTGCTATTAGTAATTCTTTTTAACTTTTAATGTATAATTTTACAAGTCAAAATGGTACAGTATTTACCAATGAGTCCTCCTGGAGCGGCATACTGCAGGTCATTGTGCTCAGCGAACAGAGACACAATTTTAGAAAAGATGGGTTTACACATCAGTTTACCGTCCTGGTCTTTGGACACAATCCCGGGCCGGACCTCAAGTTCTTGACCAACCTGTAACAGAAAACAAATGAAATGAAAAAACAAATGAAACAAACAAATGAAAAAAAAAAAAAGACAAAAAAAAACAACCCTGTAATGTAGCCTAATAGTCTTCATAACTAGTTAAGCATCCACTGACCTTGAGCACTCCCTTCAAGATACTTCCTCCAGCCACACCTCCTTTCAGGTCATCCACTTCACACCCGGGTTTGTTCACATCAAAAGATCTGATCACTGCAACATATTCGAGTTATGGTTAGATTTATGTTTTGTAACAAATCCTTCTGAGAACTATCAAAGACAAACAAGGAGATATAGTGTAGGTTTTTGTACCAATAAGTCGAGGCTCTGAGGTGAAGTCTCTGATAGGGATTGGGATCTTATTCACGATGTATTCACAAACCACTTCAATGTTGTATTTGAGCTGCGCTGAGATGGGAATGATAGGAGCGCCCTCTGCCACCGTACCTGGAATTACACCACATTCAGGTTTATAAGGGGGGCAAGACTTTACCGATTACATAAAGCAAACTCGTTAGGTTATTTCTATGATGCAAATTATTGTATTCTATATCTTATTGTAAAATTTCCTTTCAGAAAAGCCTTGCACAAGTTCTCTCGCTCTTAATATTATTCCGCTATAGCGCAGTGGTTTATCAATAGGGCTGCGAATCAACAGTTTGATACCAACAATACATGGCTCAAATAATATCACAATATGGCTATCAAAAATCATTAGACAAAACAGATTTTTTTTGTAAAAGCACTAACACACCTCATATTGCACATTTTGCTTCTAATATATACATATATTTTTATTGTCAAAAATAAAGCAGGTGTTAAATTTGCAGAATGTTTTTATGATTAGAGGCCTTACCTTGTACAAAAGCGAGGATCTGTTCATACTGCTCTTTGGCCTGAGACTCTTTGACCAAATCAATTTTATTCTGAAGGATCAAGATGTGCTTTAGTTTCATGATCTCGATGGCAGCCAAATGTTCTGAGGTCTGTGGCTGTGGACATGACTCATTTCCAGCTAGAACACAAAATAAAAACAACTGCATTTATTTCAAGAAAGTCAGTAGTATTTAGTTTGAATTTAAAATAATGTCTAAATCTCTTTCTTACCAATGAGTAGAAGTGCTGCGTCCATCACAGCTGCTCCGTTCAACATTGTGGCCATCAAAATGTCATGACCAGGACAGTCCACAAATGACACATGTCTTGCAAGAGTAAATGATAAAAGAATTTAAAAACGACAAAGAAAAAAAAAACAAAGTCTACCTTTCTATATAGCTTTATTGTAGAAGTAATTTTGGCTATTTAATTTATTCTGGCCTTCAGTTCTCTTACCTGACAAGTTTAAAGTTGCCCTTGGTTCCTGGGAGGTCTGTGGGGAACTCATCTGGAGTGCTGCTGCCACACGACCGATAGCACTCCGGCCTGGGGCAGCTCGGGTCGTCCAGCTTATAAACCTACACATGAAAAAATTGACCAAACACTTGAGTAAATTTATAATATTAACAACATGTCAAACGTACTCACAAAATGCCAAGCCTCACCATACTTGGTGCCAGTGGCTGTGCTCACCTTAGCGTTAGCATATCCTAATTTGATGGTAATGTTTCTCTCCAGTTCGTTCTTGAATCTGACAGTGTGGACTCCAGAGATGGCCTTTACCACAGTGGACTTTCCGTGAGCCACATGACCAATGGTTCCTGAAGGGCGGAAAAAAAATAGAAGAAGAATAAGAAATTACAGATATTAATTACAACAAACAGATGCAATGAGAAATACATTTTTGTACCAATGTTGATAGTGGCCTGTCTGCTGATGATTTCTTGAGACAGAGCCGTCAGTGTGGACACATCCTGCACAAAGACAATCACATTGGAATATTACACATCTTACCTTATAGGCTGTTATTACTATACTGTTTGTATAGTAATAAATAATCTATACAGTTTTTCAAGGCATATAACTGGCAAATGCCCCCCTGACTTCCAGGACATTCTTAGTTCTAAATGGTTAGATACTGACAATACGAGACAAGTCAATTTTTGCTAAATATTTACATTTTGTGACCAAATTAACAGCACTATCAGTGAGAAAAACAGCACAAAATGAAATGCAAATATTAAATACACAATGATGATTCAATGTTATAGCCGTCTTTGTTATAACTATAAAGTGGAACAAACAATGAATGGACAATTTAATGTACAAGTGGGTATTTTTAGGACATATGGATAATATAACCATATAAATTATTAGGTGTTAGCATTAATATCAATACTTTAAATGACCATTAACATACAATAGCAGCCTTGCTTTATATTTGCATCAGCATTGTACACCACACTAGATTTCCCGGGGTGATTTATTGTTAGAATAGTTTCATATTAAGAAAGGCGTTAAGTACGGTCTACAACAACACTTGAATTTGTTGCTATTGTTATTATTTCTGAGCTTTTCACCGGTTTGGGCCTCTATCATGTGCCGGGGAGGAAGCACCGCAGCTCCGGGGCCGTTACATGTCCAAATCTAAACCCTATTCAATAATTAAGACGTCAAACTGCCCGGATACGTCTTTGAAAAGGTATTATCATTGTAAATGTAGTCGTAGTGCCACTTACTAGAGTTGTGAGGTCTTGTTTGGACAGATGAGGCTGCCCCAACGTTGTACCAGACTCGTCGCCCGCCATCTTGACTGAAAGAGGAATGGAAAAGGCGACCTCCGCGAATGCCTCGATAAGCGACAAAATGCAGTTTGTTTTCACTATTTTACCAACAAATATGCCTGACCTCGCTGTGAGACGTCATAAAATACGACATTATTGTGATAAATAAATACAGCGCACTTTTAAAACCACTGACAATAACAAATACTCGCACTATTCAACTTGCATGTGTCTTATCTGTCGGAAAAAAAAGGTCCTTCGGAGGAGGCTGATGCAATTCAGCTTTATTGTGGAAAAAACTAATAATTTAACACTTGTAGCCTGCTCCTTACCGCACACACTTCGACATTACCAGTATCTAGTGAAAAATATGATTTAATAATATGTTCACGCCAAAGTCCGAAAGGCAAAAATGTACTTTTATGCCAGAAGCAGGTCCGTCGCCGGAGAATGACGTCACTATATACTTGATCTGTAGTTCTGTTGAGTACCTTGTAGTTCTGTCAAACTGTATTTGTTTAGGTTAGAATTTTAGTCATTATGCATAAATTAAATAGCAGTGAGAGACAATGCGCTAAAAGTCGACCAATATGAACATTTATTTCAGGAAAGAAGTTACAAATCGTTTCCAAAGAGTTTCTACTCAGATTATAAGATATGTGAATCTGGTTATCACTCTTTTTGAGATACAGCAGGTGTTGTAGCAGGTTATGTTTGTATTTAAAATCCTCTAGTTCTGTTTCCTACAGAAGAAGACTGGTGACTACAGAACGCAGCGCTAAGGAGTGACTCAGTCCATAAGCTTGCCATTACACTCTTTTTGAGATACAGCAGGTGTTGTAGCAGGTTATGTTTGTATTTAAAATCCTCTAGTTCTGTTTCCTACAGAACGCAGTGCTAAGGAGTGACTCAGTCCATAAGCTTGCCATTACATACTTTTTCTTCTAACAGCAACATGGAGAAACTGGAGTTATGAGTACAGACAGGTATAAATGGGTAGGTATTTGAGATATTTGCAGATTTTACAGGTGGAAATTAATTGTTAAAGGCCCTATATTCTATTATTGTTTTGTCAGTGAAGTCTACAAGAAAAAAATACAGAAAAAAATATTGTATTAAACTTGGCAACTACAGAAATTTATTCCAGCAAATGGTTGGCAATTTGGAAGTCATTTATTCACCATTTTCTGGTCAGTCCTGGCAGATAACTACTCACTCTCACATTCAAAGGGGTATTTTAGAGTGACCAGTTTACCCAACACAGGAAACAGGAGAGAACCTAAAGTAACACAGGGAGGACATGCAGAGTCCACTCTGATTTTTGTCAACTTAGCTTCCGTCTTTATAGACCAATTTAAAAAAAAAATACAGGACCTTTAGACAAACATACATTGAATCAATCAGAATTGTGGCACTAAGTAAAATGTTTAATTTCAAATAAATATAAAACATCCAATTGTATCCAACTGGATACTTACATTGTTATACAAAATAAATAACGTGGCACTAAAGCTTTGAAAGTAAAAATCATGTAGCTTATTGGAATAAATACATTGACTTACCAGGAAGAGATACATTGGCCATAAACATTTTAATATTTTCTGCCATTTCATTTTTATGTTTAAAAAAAATCAACGTACAAAGCCAACTTTTTTTTTTTTACTTTCAAGCATACTTCCAGTTTTACTCAATAGAAAATTACTACTGAAACGTCATCAGAACGTAAGTCTTTGGGACAGAATATGAGGAACTTACTGTAAATTTAAGGACTAA
>JAVQKG010388120.1:0-10327 GCA_036025885.1 Hypseleotris bucephala | reverse complement strand
TGGTATAGTTTACAAACACAAAAACACAAATACTGTATTGCAATGAAATGAGATGTTAGTATATCGGTTATATAGCCAAAGAAAAAAGAAAAAAGTAGTAGTTTGTAGTTGCAGTCATTCTGCATTCCCCATTAAAATAGATTGCGTACAATGGCCGCTAGGTGTCACTTAAAACTGACATCCTTGTACCCTTTAGCTACCCAGATCAAAAATATAATTTTCAATCAATAAGTAAAATGAACAAAAGTTATGTTTTAAAGGTTGGCAATTTAAGCACATATAAAAGCTTCTTCTAAACAACTAAGTCAAACTCTCACTCCTGGACATAAAAACGCATGGGCCTTAAATCACACATACTCATACACATACTTCATAATCATCATCATTATAATATCATAACATACACATATGACTTAATAATAACCATTCCGGGGTGGTTAAAAAAAGCAGAATTAAACGAACAACTTTGACAATAAATAAATGAGACGCATCTCACTGACCTCAGGCCTGTAATGCTTTTCTATCCCCGGGGCTCCTGGGTGACACACGGTGGTATGAATCTGATCCCAGGTCGGTGCTTTGGGTTCGCGCCGCGCCGGTACCACGTGGTCCCCATCCGCTTGCCACTGGGCCATGTGGAGCAAGATGGCGACGCGGTGGAGACGGAAAGACGGGCATTTAAAACCCGGCAAAGGACGTTTTCTGTCCAACAACAACCCCAATGAGGTACCGATTCCCTCATTTGAGTCGATTAGGCATTAATGTAGCGGTGGATGAAGCGGGAGTAGTTTTGAAAAAGACTGCACGAGGCCACATGTGCTTAGCTTAACGACACGTGGCTCAGCTGAAGCTACTACCAAGGCTAACGCGCAGGGAGTTGGCTCGCCCGGTGATTTACGTACAAAAATATCATATAATCAAACTAGAATACGCCTTTATAAGCTGTAATTTGGCGTTTTACCATCTAGTATTTACTTGGCACAGCTGACAAAGACTGTTTTCTCCAAAGTACAGGATGTTCACTTGATCTGTGCCCACTGGCTTCGAGTGTGTCCTCATCTCCTCTTACTCTATTAATAACTCTATGAGAAATATCTTCTTGTTTGTGCTAGTTTTAGGAGCATGGAGCACTGTTTACTACACCCCAGCTCTCATAAGACCTCGTGTATGACCTGGTCAAAGTGTTGCTGGCTCTGTGGGTGGCTATAGTGCGCAAACTCCATTCAACTTGAGTCAGCACAGTATCAGTCTTGCGACACAATCATAAAACCAGTCACTGAACCATGGATCTATTTTACAACAAAAAATAATAACTTAATAATACATCCATGCACTGCGCGTTGAGAAGTCCTCGTGACCCCTTTCCCCCAGTAAAAAAGAACCTCACATATGCAGCTACAAGCCTTTTATTAGTATGTTTTAGCCTGACGAATAATAAATGTGTTATAATAACTGTGTTAATAAATCTAAATGAGTAATGTTTTATTTCTACGTTGTCTTGTTGTACTTCGATTTTACATTAGAAATATTAATTACTTTCAAATCTTAACTATTACTGTAAAAATAGCTGTTTTTATTAGTTCAGACAGTGGCTAAAATAGTTTTTTGAGTTTAGTAGAGAATCACGAAACACCATACATCCAAAATATTACCAAAAGGGTCTCTGTTGCATAATACAGTATTTAGTTTTTATTCACACTCGACATCGACCAATTCACTTAGAAATAGTATTTCGGGATCGGGAACCAAAAAGTACAATTTAATAGTTTTTTTACGGCACTCCTGTAATCACTTAAGGCACACACTGGTTGAAAATCAAGGGTGTAACATGTCAGGGATAGCTATAACACCATATGCATAAAATCAGTGGTCTTTTTTTCCTATGTAAAACGTAATTTTTGTTATACATATTTAAATGAACTTATGTCTGTCTGCAGTGTATACTGAACACTGATATAGAGATGGATACACAGTCCTGTGTGGATCACTCCATTTTGGCCATTTTTGAAGACACATCTGTTTTAACACAGGTCAGTATGAAAGAGTTTTTTTCTGTTAAAGTGTTATTTAGTGTTACCATCAGCTTGACCAAAAACATTATTGCATCTCTTACTTATGTTTATTTAGGATAGCCCAGAGTTTATTAGTAACTAAAGCTTTCTGGGATCTTAAACTTGTGTCCTCTGTTATCAGGAAAAAGCTGCTGTGGAGGAGGACAGTGAGCAGCTGCTGTCGGCTCTAACTGAGATGTTGGAACGTGTTGAAGATGACGATGACTGTCTGTCTCCATTTAACACTTTACCAGAAACAACACTTCTTAGCTCCCAGGACCCTGCCGACAATGAAAAAGTGGGTACATGCGGTATAGAAAAGAAATTCCCTTGCAAGAACAATGTATTGAACTGTTTTTACTTTGATTTTTGTTTCAGCCCGTAAATACTAATGTAGAGGCTGAAGTTGAGGTGTTCACCACAGTGTCTCTTGTGAACCTGGTGAAAATCATGCATCCTTACTGCCTCAAGCTACAACTGGAAGGGGAACAAGGAAAGGCTTCTAAAAATAATGTGTTATTCTCCAAAGAAGAGGTCTGGAAGTACGAGAGACCCACTGAAGACATTGATGAAGAGATAAACGTGGTGTCCGATGATGAAGCACCTATGGAGGCAACACATACAGAGAAGGAACTAGATCACAATTGTAAACCTCTGAAAAGTGCTTTGTTGAGTAGCAGTCCATCTAAAGGTCATCATCCACCAAAAGAGAAAAAGAGAGTAAGCTTTGGCTCGGTGCAAGTCACTTCTTTTGATTTGGAAAGTCAAACAGGTGCCATTACTTCTCCAGCTACACATCAGAGCCCCAAAGCGCTTAACAATACAGACGATTCAGCACTTGAAAGTCAAATTTCATCTGAAAACAGCCAGATGTTTGATCCTCGGCCGCAAAAATCTGAGAAAAAAAGAAAATTGCTAAGTCTTCAACAGTACAGGCAACTGAGAGAGAAGAGACAGCCTCTGGTGGAGAAACAGGGGAACTACACAACTAAGTGGCCATCTGTGTCCGTGCCCCCGAAAGAGTTGACCCCCATATTAGGTGTGCAGGGGCAAAAACTGGCCGTCTTTAAACCATTTACAATTCAGCAATCGATGAACAGATCTCATGGCTCCAAAATGCCATCAAATGTTCACCACCTGAAAACCAAGCCGTCCTCCAGTAATGTACAACTTAAAGCGAAAAGTCACAAATCCACCAGCAAGATTTCCCACGTTGCATCGCTCCCAGACGTAAATGTGGCCGTATGTGGGAAAAGTCCAACAAAGACACCAATAATACTCAGTAGTGATCCTCCAAATCCTGTCCTGCTCCCCCTGTCAGTCAACCAGTCGCCTAAAAGTGAACCAGCCTCTGAAATTAAGCCAAATGAAAACACAGAGGCATGTACCAGTCCACAAGTTGCAGAGAAAGTATTTGAAAAAAACGATAATTCAACCCCAAAGCTCAACATCCAAAGCTCAACAGAAGACAATAAGCTTATACCAAACACCCTCGACTTGACGAACCAGTGCAGTGAGGTGCCAGTGGAGTGTGCCCTTTCTATGCCTTATTCATATGAGCCACCAACTCCTGTATCTACCCCAGTCAAAGAGATGACTCCAGAGGTCCCATTCAGAATTACACCACCCCCTCTACAGTTATGCAGTCCTCTCAACACATCCTCAGGTAAAAATATTTGATAATTAGTTATAATAACAATATACAGTACACATTCTTTGGACAGGTTTGAAGACTGTAAGGCTGTAAGGTTAAAAAAGCAGTTTATTTAGTTGATTTTCCCTTTAAAATGCAAAGCGAGAAATAAGAAAAAAAACCTTGGTCATTGTTGCTTGTAGACTGCTGACATCTTTCTGTCTCTTAATGCTAATGCCTATTTAGTGATGCCGAGATCAGGTTTGTGGAGCTAAACCAGTTGCTAAATCAGCCAACTCACAATGATAAAGAACAGAAAATTCAGAATATAATCCAGATTGATTACTTACTTATTTAACGTTAATTTGCCTAAAACATTTTCACAGTACTGCAGCTCATTGTTTCATGTGTGTTTTTCTTCCAGGAATCATAGCCTCAGATCTGACCAGTCTGCTCGAACAGTTTGAGGAAACACAAGGTGACTTAGACAGCAACAAACACTCATTTTAATCAGACATTTTCTGTTTTTTTTTATAACCTCAATGTTTTTTCATTTTCAGCTAAAGAGGAAGAACAGAGTGAGCGGGCACTGCAGGTCAACACCGAGCACTTGTGTGATTTGAAAAACGCTGCTCCAAATTCAATTCTTCAAACAGACCAAGTATTGCCTCCCGACCCGGCACTTCTTACACCCCGAACTGAAGTACTTAAAAGCACTTCACATTCAATTGCGTCACTAGCTCCTCTAAGATGTCGACCAAATGTAAAAATCCCTGAACCACTTGGCACTGAAGTTGTCCTCAGCACTCAAGAACAGCCGGCGAGAAGAAAAACTCCTCAAGTCAAATCTATTCAAATAATTGACCCGCGTCCACTGCCATCTAAAAAGACTTACCCAAGCATCTCAGAATCTGCAGCTGTATATACCCCTTCTCACATCTATTCATCTATATCCTCAGATCATGATTACTGCAGTGCATCCAAAAATGTAGCTGATTGCAACAAAAACACTAAGTTAAGTGGTAATTCAGAAAGCGTGCATGACAGAAATGAAAACCCAAGTGCCCCAAGTTCATGCTCAAATCAGACAAGTGAAGCTAAGGAAACTAACCAAACATTTGAAAACGTACAGGATATCTCAAGGACAAAACAACTCTCTAATCAGTCCACACTCTTAATAGAAACTGCCAAAAAACACATTTCCAGCCTCCCTGATGTTAGGCTAGACACATGCATCCCTCCTACACCGCCTCCCAGTCCTCCTTACAGAGGCAGGGGGCACGACAGGAGGACATTTCGGAGAAGATCCCACCATTCTGACTCCAGCTCTTCATCCTCTTCTTCATCATCATCATCATCCTACTCCTCAAGCTCCAGCAGGTCTCGCTCTCCAATAACACAAAAGTATGTCTTTAATTTGCTGGTTCAGCGATGTTTCCATTCTCTGGCATTTGTGCATTATTTGAATTTATTTGTTGTCTTCGCAGGCACCACCATCAAAGTTCAGACAGTAGTTCATGCTCTTCATCTCCGTCTCGCTCTGCTTCTCGTTCACCACCAAGACACAAGAGGTCTTACTCCAAAGCAAGACTCAGCCGCTCCAAGTCCAGGTCGAGATCTAGATCTTGGTCCCGGTCTAGGTCTCGGTCCCAGTCACCTCCCCGGAAAAGATGGAGAGATGTTTGCAGGTTTGTGAGAGAATATATACTGTATACTAGTCGCAAAACATTACGGATATTGACTAATTGTTGAAATTACAGAATGTTCCTAAAATGTAATTCAATATGCTGTAATACCACTTTGGCATGTTTCCCGTTTTCCCAATTTTTCTCCACAAGTCAAATATCCCTTGCTCAGTTGGTATATGGTGCAGCCCATATACAGAGCTTAAAATGCTTGCCCCGATGATGTGAGTTTGAATCCGGCTCATGACAGTTTGGCAAATGTCACTCCCCATACTTCTCCCCGGTTTCCTGTCACAATACTGTTCTGTCATATAAAGCCAAAAAGGCCCAAAAAGTATCCCTAACTTTTTGTGACTAGTATATTTGTCAGCCAATGAGATTAAATGGGGCGGCAGTGGCGCAGTTGCAACCGTAGAGTAGCCGGTTCGAATCCCCGCCCAAGCGTATACTGTCGTTGTGTCCCTGGGCAAGACACTTAACCCAAAAATTGCCTACGAATGAATGTGTTAGTGTGACTGTATAACTAGTGGTCAGGAGGGGCCGTAGGCGCATAATGGCAGCCACGCTTTCGCCACTGAGTATGACTGGGAATGAATGAATAATGCAGCAAAAAAGAAATAAATAATTGTAAAGCGACTTTGAGTGTCTAGAAAAGCGCTATATAAGACTAATGCATTATTATTATTATTATTAAATGTAATTGCAATTTGAATGCTAACATTTCTTTATTATAGAAACAGAGAGGCAAGGAAGCTTAGGAGGGAGCAGGAAATTAGGATGCAGAAACTAAGAGCCATAGTAAGTACCAGAAATAAGACGTGTTTGCATTTGTTTTGATTAATAAACAGTAACTAACTTTACAATGTTTTACTTTAGGACGAGAGGCGGGTGGTGTATGTGGGCCGAATCCGCAGGACCATGACACACGCTGAACTCAGAGAGCGCTTCTCACAGTTTGGACAGGTTGAATGTGTCTCTCTGCACTTCAGAGACAGAGGGTAAGGTGATTAAACTATTTAGTTTGGGGGCTTTTATTTTTATTTAGTGTTGACTTTTTATGATACTTTTGTTCTTACAGTGACCACTATGGCTTTGTCACCTTCTACAACATGGAAGATGCGTTTGCTGCCATTGATAACGGTGGAAAGCTGCGGAGGCCTGATGAACTTCCCTTTGACATTTGCTTTGGGGGAAGAAGACAGTTCTGTAATACAAATTATGCTGATTTAGGTAAGACCAGTTGTCTGCATATAATAATCACAATTAACTAAAATAATACTGTTTAACGATCATATGGCTAAGTCAGATTTTTCTTTGTTCCTTAGATGCAAACCGGGATGCAGAAATGTCTCCAGTCAGAAACAGATATGAAAATGTTGACTTTGACTTGCTGCTTAAACAGGCTCAGAAAGGGTTGAAGAGGTAGTATCGAAATCATACTGAAGATACTGAGCTCAAGGACTTAAAATGTTTAATTAACCTCAGGGCTTTATGCTCGCACTTATGTAGCAGTTTTTATTTGTTGTTTTGAATTATGCATGTTTTAATTGATACTTTGCAAAAGATATTATCTACATGATTTGTGCATTCCTTTCGCTTAGAATATTTTCTACATTTGTATGTAAAAAATAAACTTTCTGATGGACTGTATACAGTTTAAGTTATTTCTGTTGCAGCTTTGTTCCAAAAGAAGTAGAACAGCATCCCTATCAATGTCAAATGTATGCATTTATTTGTTCTAAAATGAAGATATAAACATCAAGAAAAAAAGTTTCTAAGTAACTGCATCAGGAAATTAATATGACACTGTTGAGCCTTGTTCTAATCTAATCTCTAAAATAAAATAAGCTTAAACAGTGTAATAAAAGTCTTTTCAAATCAACCAAGTAACTAAGACAAACAACACATTGACAATAATGTGATTTTTTTAATGATTAAACCTAATAACTACTTTATGTATGATGGGAATAATTTCTATTCCTAATATGTGGCCTTAGTAGTTTGACCATAATACAAACTCGATCAAAACAAAGACACTGTCCCTTTAAGACGTACACCCGGTAGTAGGAGGTAAGACTCGGCGTGCGTCTAGTGATGGTCTGGTTCTGTAAGGTGAACTTCAGTCATCTCAAAACAAATTATTACTCACATTATCCTCAAGTGTTTTTACTACTTTAGACTTTAGATATTTGTCTCATGTTACGCAAAGATTAAAATCGCCTGGTCTGCGCAGGCGTGAGAGTGCGGTGTCATAAAATACACTTGTGTTATAGGCTACTAGACAGAGCTGTAACTGACCATAAGACTGTGCATCAGTGGCTGCTGTTGTTCAGACATTGAGAGAAAGAAGATAACTATTTTTTTACAATAAAATATGTCAAAATCCTGCAAACCTGAAGGCGCGTCTCAAAGGCGTTTCATCAGCGGAGTGGTAGAAGGTAAGAGCAATAGCCACAACTCGTTCATATCATAATACACAAATATGCTATTCAATAAAGACTACAAGACATTTGTTGGCCAATGGGCAGATCATTGGTTTATTACACGCCTAATAAGTCATGTTCTATGTAGGCTTTTATGGGCGGCCATGGACTATGGAGCAAAGAGCAGAACTGTTTAAAAGGTTTATAGTTTCCCTTTCCTTTTCAATCAATGTAGTTCCCAAATGGATCAAATTGTGACTTTCTTTATGCAACATTGTCTGTTCTTGCTGTTTTGTTATATTAAAGGGAACAAAAGTGGGGGTTGAACTCCTACCTTTATGCCCCCAAAGATGACTACAAACACAGAATGTACTGGAGAGACCTCTATTCTGCTGAGGAGGCTGGTGAGTATTGTTAATTGGCACTTAAAATGGCTTCATAGCTCACTTTTATGACATCTGCATAATATAGTAACCATTCACTACAATTTGCGTTAATAAAAGTGTAGTAAAATCAGAAAGAGCATCATTTAAAAAAATATTCAATTCATCTGAAGCATTTTAAAATGTGTCAGGCCAAGTCAAGCCCAGTTATTATCTTTTCATTACATTTGAGCTTGGTATCCTACATTTATAGACCGAAAAAGAGACATAATTTAATATTGAAGTAAGCCTATCGCTATCAGTGGACTTTGGTCTATAACATCTTATTACAGTGTCATCTTCATTTGTTTGCAGCAGCTGTTTTTGTCAGGAGAAGTTTAAGTGTTTCTCTTTCATTGTGTGTTCTCCTTTCAGTACAAATCATTGCTTTGATATCAGCAGCCAGAAGTCACAATGTTGAGTTCATCTATGCAATCTCCCCCGGTTTGGACATTACATTTTCAAATCCCAAAGAGGTTACTGCCCTTAAGAGGAAATTTGATCAGGTAAAGACTTTGGTATTTGCAGGCAAAGGGTGGAGCAAAGATGATAATTCAATAAAGGTTGTATTTATGTTTATGGTTGGCCAAGGAGGGAAAGTCTAAAATTCCACATTGATCCATTTTATGTGTTTATGGTAAAATTGTGTAATAAAAAAGAAAATTGCTGCAGGTAATGATGGCATTATCTTTGCTTTATATGTGGGATTCTATTAAATAAAGCCATGTAGGGTGCTCTATTACCTATTACTAGTATTTAAACTACAAAAATTGTAAAGCAGCGTGCAAGCAAGCAATAGACAAATAAATTAATTAAAACTATATAAATACAAAATGATTATAGATGTAAGGTTTGAAGATAAAGGTGACATTTTTAAACCTTATAACAGAATAACTATCAATAAATAGTCATTACTTTTTTAAAATATTGTATAAACTTTTGTTCTTCTAGGTCAAAGAGTTTGGCTGCAGATCTTTCTCTTTACTTTTTGATGACATTGAAAGAGAAATGTGTCCCGCGGATAAGCAGGCATTCAGCTCTTTTGCTGATGCTCAAGTGGCTATTGCTAATGAGGTTTTTCAACATCTGGGTGAACCTGAAGTCTTCCTTTTCTGTCCAACTGGTGAGTATATCTTTTAAAAATAAATTATATTTTTCTATAAACCGCTGTCATTTCTGTCTCTAATATCACCATTTTTGTCCAGATTACTGTGCATCTTTCTGCACTCCCAATGTGTCCCAGTCATCATACCTGCACACAGTTGGTGAGAAGCTGCTACCAGGCATTGACATACTGTGGACTGGTAAGGAAAAGAAGAGACATATAATTTACCCTAATGAACAAGCCAGTTATATTAAATAGGAAACTTTTTTTGTCTTTTTTTTCTTTTAAGGTCCAAAGGTGGTCTCTCATAAAATTTCAGTCGAGTCAATAGAGGAAGTTTCTGCAGTTCTCAAAAGACCACCTGTCATCTGGGACAACATCCACGCCAATGATTATGACCCTCAAAGGATTTTCATTGGACCCTACAAAGTGAGCTTATAAGATATTTATATTATATTTAATCTATTAAGTATTACTTATATCTTGAAACTTACCAGGATCGTCCAACTGACCTTATTCCAAAACTTAAAGGAGTACTCACCAATCCCAATTGTGAGTTTTACCCAAATTTTGTTGCTATCCACACTTTGGCAACATGGTGCAAAGCTACTTCAGATGAGGAACTAACTGATGTGGAAATGAGTAAGTTATAATTCTTCTTTCAGAATCACTGAGGTGACCTGTTCCAACACATACCCCCTTGATAATGGGTTCACATAGACGTGGGCGATATGGCAATAAAAATCTAATTGTGGTATGAAGTCATGGCTATTTGCTAACCTTGGAAGATTTTTGAATTGGGAAACAGTGAACTCATTTATGTTCTGCTCTTTACTGTCATTTTACTATAACAATGACAGTGTTCATATTAATAAAAATAAAAATAAATTGTGTATTATGATGATCATTGGACTGGATGTACATTGAATTTGTAAAATCATGATAAGATTGAAATCATGAGCTTGAACTTAATAAAATTGTGGTTTTATATTTTTACCACTCCTAGGT
>JAVQKG010387969.1:0-11125 GCA_036025885.1 Hypseleotris bucephala | reverse complement strand
TTACAGTTGCCTAGCTAAGTCTAGAAAGTTGTTGTTGTGCTGCCATGTTCCCGCTTTTTGAATAAAGTCATGGAGGAGTGAAGACGTATAAACTCCGTGTCTGTCGTCTATCACACATCTACACACCGTCCCTCGTCCGAATAGCCAGGACAGAGGGCGCAACATGCACCACCGCGTCAAGGATGACTCACTGTGGGATGTCTTAATGATGTACAAAATGTTATGAAAGGTACTACAAAATATGATTCATATTGTCTATGAATGTTTGTGAGAATGTATGGATATGTGTATGTATGTATGTATGCATGTATGTATGTGTTTTTTTCTATGTGTGTATGTATATTTGTATGTACAGTATATACTGCATGTATGTGTATGAGACAAAAGTTTGTATGTATGTATGGTATGTGTATGAGACTAATGAGGCTGGGGCGGCAGTGGCGTAGTGGGTAAGGTGTTTGCTCTGCAACCGGAGGGTAGCCGGTTCAATCCCCGCCAGAGCGTAAATTGTCGTTGTGTCCCTGGGCAAGACATTTAACCCGCATTGCCTACGAATAATGAATGTGTTAGTGTGCCTGTATGACTTGTGGTCAGGAGGGGACATAGACGCAAAATGGCAGCCACGCTTCCGCCACAAAGTATGACTGGGAGTGAATGAATAATGCAGGAAATTGTAAAGCGTCTTTGAGTGTCTAGAAAAGCGCTATATAAGACTAATGCATTATTATTATTATTATTATTATTATTATTTAAATAACTGATTAATCACGATTAAAAAGATAAGTTGTTTCAGCCCTAATTTTATTTCACTCACCCAGTCTGTCCACTGCATAAACGATTGTTGAGCCACTGCCCACTCCCACCACCTGGTTATTCTGCAACAGGACAAGCATTTATCAGAGAGATGTGACTTCTGAAGGAAAGGGTACAGAGAGAAACAGGAGCTCACATTTAGGCATGGGGCGATATTACATTTTTGTCTCACTTATTGTGGCCGTAATAATTGCAATTAAAGATAATATAACAATAGTTAAAAAACAATGCATAATAGTCCCTAAAATGCTAGTTTAGAATCTCAATAGAACATTTTTTTGCAGGTTGACACAAATATCACTTGAACGTATAGGCTACTAAATTATCTGTTCACAGAAAGATCTTAAAGGCATTGAGGTGCAAATAAATTACAATTATTGTGATAAAATATTATCACAATAATAAAAAATAGCCACGATCGATTAATTGTTAGTGTTTTTATTGTGATAAATGATATTGTATATTGTCCTATCCCTACTCATAGTAATTAGATTTAATGCCAGCAGATGAAGAATGGCAAACTACAGTCACAGCATAAATGGGAAATCAAAACAGAAAATGGTTTATTTGAAAGTGAATTCTGACTAAGTACATTCCATTAGTGTGATTCATGTGTAACTGATTCGCTTCTTATCAATGCTGTTTTGATTATAACTCGTTCAGCATGTGTACCATTATCAGGGGATGTTTACATGTCAAACAGTGCTTCCCAGTTACACTGAGCATGGTGTACTATTTAACTCAACAATATCTACCAATATATAATGTAGTTACAGCACTCGTGAGTATATTTAGGCCCTAATGTCACACGGACCTTACCTTGTTTATTTTTAGACCACTATCCTGAACTGGCACATGACAAGAGTTCATCCCGTTTAAATATTAGATAAGAAGTTAGCAAACTGGCTAGTGGAGCTAACCTGCTAGCCTGCACCACATGTAGCCAAAAGACATCGCTGCATTTGCAAAAGAAGCTAAACTACAGTGTAAAAGAGAATAATTTATGCATAAATAAGTTGTTTTTGCACGCACCTGGACGTGGTGATCTATAGCGGCATAAGCGGCCAGTTTCTTCGCCTCCTCTGCCATGATGCTAACGGTGCGCACTGACAGAAAGCACACGTGTCTCCCGGAGACTGAGGACGAGAGGAAACCCGAGGGAAGTTTAGAGAGATGGACCCACCCCCCAAACACCATGACCCGGCCCACGACACCCCCAGGCCGCCGTGATCAGCCCACTGCAGACCGGACAGCCCTGACTGCTCTCTCCGGTGTTACCGTCTGATCACAGTCCAGTCCCGTGCCACCAAGCGGCCGGAGTTTGAGCATCCCTTTCCTAAATAAGATTTTTCCCCCCTTAACTTAACCAGTCTTCACCCTTTATTTTCATAGTATAGTCGAGGGGTCTTCAACGTGGATGTTAGTACTGTACGGGGGTCCTCAAATTGTTTCTGGTAAATAAACTTTTTTTTTTTTTACAAACTAAACCTAATGTATTGTTTAGTATGTATCTACAGTGTGCATGTAGAACCCAACCCTCTCTTGCCCAGTATGGTTTATGTATTTAACATTTTTACGATCATAATAAAATCTGGGGGTCCCCACTGCAACTTTCAGTAGCCTAAGTCTGGGGGCCTTGGCCAAAAGAAGGTTGAAGACCCCTGTAGTATTGTCCATTCTTGTTTTTTCTCTTCCGGATTATGTGTAAATAACATTGATTGTTTATCATATATTATTATGTATTGCAATAAATTAATATACTTTTCTCTCCGCCTTTGTAATAATACGGTAGGCTAGTCTCTTCACTTTTTCCTGTTGACATGGGTGAAAGGTGAGACATGGTTTAGTCCTGGTTTAACCTTGAGTTAGCTAGCTACTCGTTAACACCCTGCTTAGACCCGCCCTGACTTAGTCAATATTTAGATTTTGCTAATTTAGGTCCTGATTTAATTTGGGTTTGTGGGCCCCTGTCCCACTTGGACCCCATTTTTATACACCAAATAAAACTACAAAGAAATAAATGTGAAAAGAGATCTATTAGTACCATAAAAATATGCATGTCTCATTAGTAATAATGAGAATTTTGGGTTTTACGATTAGAAATGTAGCATAAAACATTTTATTATGAGACCATATATTCACACTCGCTTGTACTAAAGATCTGTCATATTGCCACTTTCCAAAGTAAATGAACTGGTAAGTCTAATGGGAATGAATGGCTGTCTGTCTGTGGCCTGTTTAAATGTCAGCCCTGCAACTAACTGGCCAGTATTTATCATAAACCCTTGGCCTAAAGTAGCATATGACTTCTAAACAATTATATAGACTACCTCTTGGTCTTGTACCTTCACTCAACTCTTAACACTGTCCCTTTCTTCTCTGCATCTGACCTCTTTCTTTAGTCTCATTCTTTGATTTCTCCTAAAACAAAATACAGAAGATTAAAAAAATTAACATATCCGGACAACACAAGCCACTACTACTTTTTTATTTGGCAAACAGCTTGAGATAATCTCTCTTTTTCAGTGTACAGTATATATATTTATATACTATAATAAAACCAACACATTCTTGATACCCATTTTTCATCATTTTTACATCTTAACAGCTTACAAATATAGCTGGATCTTTTTGACAAAATTACAGATTCTGTTTTTGACACCTAAATTAGTATAGCTATATAAAAATCCACACATCTTACATTCATGATTAGAAAAAGTAGGCTATTGTTATTATTTGAAATTAAGGGAAAAGAAACATCACAATTTTTTTTATTTTTGAAGGTGGAGGCTTGAGGTTCGTGGAGAGAGATAGAAGCAAAGGTTTCACAAAGTTCCTCTGAGTTGGCCGCCATATTGGAAACCGTCAGAAAGATATCAAGAAACAGCTATACATATTAAAAATGAGTAAAACCGCAATTGGTCCAAAGATTGCCGTGGATTATAATGATAAAAACTAAACCTCTGCATTGCAAACTGTACAAACTATAGCATTTCTCCATATACCTCCATATCTTCTCTCTCTTTGCTCTTATCTTCTCTCTCTTTGCTGACTTTCTTTAAGGCTTAGTCCAAAGGTTATGCAAATGCAGTAACATATCTCGTCAGTGGGAGACATCTGCTAGAGTTGGACATCTTTTTTTCCTCACGTCTGTAACAGTGCTGCATGAGGGAGCTGCCATTGGGAACAAAACTATAGGGAAAGCAACTATTCACTGTATACGTTATATTGGCACAACGCTTCAGAAAGGCTTTTGGAGGCAGACAATCTCACATCTTTTGCCATAGACTTGAACTTTTTTTGTCCAGCCAAAATTCAACATCATGTGATTTGTAAACTAAACAAAAAATAATAATCTTCTTGCAGTAAAATGGTTATCCTTTCAACCTGTGGCAACAAAAAGTGACTGAAATGGTGGTATGGCTGCTAGATTTTCATCAATCTGCCCCTGGGCTGTGGTGGCACTACAGATAAACCTTTGATCAAAGTTAGACCACTTCTTACTCCATCTATAAGTTATTTTGAGAATCAACTAACAAATCATCATACCAACAAATTGCTGGCAAGGTGGAACATAATAAAATGTTAAAATATAAAACAAAATACAATTGATGTCATTTATGGCTGTAGTAAAATTAATGTGGTTTATATTATTGGTTTATTACTAGACTGATTTTGGAACTAAAATTTGATATCTCATTAGGATCTTGCAACTGTTTTTCCCCAATATGCTATATTTTTTTCCACCAAAAGCTTCTGCCCTCTTCAGCGCTTTCTGAACAACGTTGTGCCAAACTAACATAGCTTAAAGTCTGGCACTATGAATGCCCAAAGGCTAAATGCAGAAATGAAGTTATAGGAGGAGAAAGTGGACTAAAAAGTTGTTCAAAAATCTTGCTGCTTGGCTGATGTCGTTGGTAGTGTCACCCGTCCGTTTATACAACAGTATTGCTGATTATTGAGCGTTTTGCATTTGTTTTTTTGTCTGCTGCTACTTGAAGGATATTTGTCCATTGGCATCAGCATAATATAAAAAAACCCAGACCATTCATGCTGGAAGCAAACCAGTGCTTAGGGATTTTCAAATTTTTTTGTCTTCCTGGTAGATAATCCAGAAGAAGATGCATGGATTAGGTTAGTCACATGACAACGTTTGCAAGCATTTTAGCTAATCATAAACATCTAATAGAAAACAATACCAGATTTTGAACACTTTCTCACAAAAATAACAAATTGGTCAAAAAACCCCATTAATTTCAATAGTTTGTACACATTTCTTTTCATGTTTGCCCCAGCCGTGTTGCTGAAATGTGAAATGCAAGACTAAACATGGCAGGAATGACATTGGGAAAATCAAGAAAAACAGATAAAGTAATCTCAGGGGCAAAACCCAAAAACAAACATAGATAAAATAAATATTCTATCTCAATTTAAAAATAGTTTGTCATATTGCCATCATACTATACTCTATGACATACCCATAATTTGATATAGATTTAATAATAACTATATATTTTGGTTTGTGCTGTCAATCAATGTGTGGAATCTATCTGAGCTACCTTAAAAGTTCCACCTTAAAACAATAAGGTTTAAGGCCTGGTTACATGTACATGACCATTTGGATTAAACTTGCGCAGCAAGCTTGATTCTTCAATGATTTAGAAGTTCACAGCATCACAGAAATCTATCTGTACATACAGTCCAGTTGGAACAGACCATCTGACTGAGCACAAATAACCCTGTACATGTATCCAGGCGTTAGACTGACAAACGCACTCCTCGACCCTTCGTCAACACTTTATTGGAATGACTTACCGAACTAAACAACAGCGCCCTTCACAGATAAAGGTGAGGAATGTCAATGTAACACTGAACAAAGTAAAAACATATCTCCTTCACACGACCTGAAGAAGTACTTCTGGAGACAGTGCAAGTGTTTTCAAATGGACCAGTGTAAAAACACAGTGCAAAATGTCAAACAAACAAAAACAAAAACAGCTTAGTTATTGGTTTTTACATTGTACCCATTGCACCTTTCTCAAGAGGAGCTTCCTGGCAGCATTTGTTTCTCAACACTGTCTCAGATCAGTACTTCTTCTGCGGGCGGTAAAGTGTAGCATATAATAAAGTAAAGGAGGATTGGACAGAGGAAGGTGGAGGTATGTGGCACTGAACGATTCGCCGGTCAAACGCAGGTGAAAGGATTTCTGTCTGAGTATTTGACCCATCATTTCCAGTGCTTCACCTGTGGAGAGTCTGTATACGATACAAAAATCAAAACAGTCGATATATCCTTTTTGCTTTCAGAACAGTTTTGCATTGAAAAGTGTCTTATATTTTTATAATAATAATCCTCATTTTGTTTTTATCTCTTTTAAATTCCAGGAGTCAAAGATCGGCCCCAGAGAGTCTGTGCAGCTACATGTGTTGAGCGTCCATTATGTCCAAGTATTTGGCCTCAATGATATGAGGAAGAACATTGTTCCTGGGCAAGAAGAATAAAGAGAGAAGTTACACAAGTCACAACAAAAAACAACTGTGTGTCAAACTAGTCCAAGAATTTAAAAGAACTAAAATCTTACTAGTGTGTGTAATGTAGAAATCCAATGTATTTTAAAGCAGTGAATCTAAAATGGTGGAAGAGAACTCAAATGTGTGTCAGAGGAAGGTTAAATGTACTAAGTTACATTGTTGGCTTATTTGAAAGCTCTAAAAATATTTGTTCCCACATTTTATAATTTTTGGTTTGAAGTGATTAAAATGTTTATTGATGATATATCCATTTGGCCAACTGCAAGAGACAATTCAAATTGGCATAATGTGGGATGCTAACCTCTTGCTACGGGGAACTATGAACTAACCGCAGCATGTCAAGTACCGGTATATTAATTAAAAATAAAGTCGGCCAGGTAAAGTAGCAATAACTCATGTATAATTTTGAAATATTGACCTCATGTTAAATAAATTCCTGAGACAGTTCCTGCCTTATGTGTAATGCATTGAGAAGCCCAGGGGAGGGTGAAACAGTGGTACCTTATTGGGATTAGCAGGATCATGACCAGGGGAAAGATCATCTTCATGTACGGGATGGGGTACATGCCAAAAGTACACAGCACCAACAGCTGCATCATCTGGAGGAAGGTGAAGTAGTGGATCTTCCTCTGGGGCACTTTGCGGATGTAGTGAGTGGGAGGGTAGGACGTCTGTGGAGGAGAGAGGGGCTTAGGTTAAAACACAAGCCCAGATCAGGCTTCTGTGTCGGGGAAGCCTTACAGACACCCACAGAGAAGGCACATAGGGCTAACGCTGAGAGTACATAGTGTTCAATAAAAAACTATAATCACATACAATATCATTTCTACTGGAAAACGACAGATAAGACAATTTGATGAGAACATCTAAGAGTGACAAGAAACCCTATACATTAACAAACTAAAATTGTACTAAACAAGTAACCACCTTTCTGCAGCTTGCTACATTTGATTAAGCTTTTCCTAACATAAAAAAATAATAAACATTTTTGGGTCTACATCAGGGAATCACACTTCTAACCTCCTGAAATTTGGGCTAGAAAGGGGGGCTAAAGATACTACGACCAAGTCCTTTTACTGTAAGTGACCAATATAAAAAGAATTGTATAACTTCCTAATAATACATTGGCCTTGTCACTTCATCTAAGCTTGTATGAATAGGCGCTCCCAAACCATCTATCATTTGTAGTTACTGTCCAAGATATGATCCTATACTCAAGGCTTTTGCAGCTCTTTTGCACCATTATGAAGTCATAAATGTGTGGTAAAAATGTGCGTCTGACAGTTTCATGGACAGAGCTGTGGCTGAAAACAGAAGTCCATTATAAAAATATAACAACAACATCTCGACCTTGAGCTGTCGGTGAATGTGCTCCATTAAGTCATATAACTGTATGATCACATCAGGAAAGTGATCATAAAGTCATCCACAAATTTATAGTGTTTGAATGGTTTTTACTTTCTTGTAACATATTTACAATTTCAGCTAAAGATGGTAGAGTTTAGAGAACACTTAGTGGAGCAGATCTGCAGCTAAATGGTTATTTTTGTCTCATGTCGTCTGGTGGAAGTTGAATAATTCTATATATGATTCTGGTTAGGGCTGAACGATTTTGAAAAAATATCTAATTGCAATTTTTATGACAGATATTACGATTAGATTTGCGATTTGTTTTTAAAGCCAAGAATCAGTTCACAGAGCACATTTGAAACATATCTGGAAGTATTAACACTTGAAAAAAGCTTCCACAAAAATCACATGCCTTTCAAAACATGTTTGAAGAGGAAAATATGTTCTGTTTTGTGCCGAGATGTTATACTGACTAAAAAATTGCAGCCTTTGCAATTTGCTAATTGTGACCATTAAAATTGCGATTTTGATTAAATTTCGATTAATCTTTCAGCCCAAGTTCTGGTGGTGAGCCCTTTCACATACACAATGTTTGGCTGGTTAAGGCATTTAGTCATTTATTCACCTTCCCTAAAAAATCATATTGCTGATCCTTACCCCAGAAAAGGTGCACTTTATTTTGGTGTTGATTATGACTTTTAACATTTGCCCATTGCTCTACTTCAATATGAAATTAAAATTTTAAATACAGCAAATTCTTGGAAAGCTGCCAGTGCCCAACCAGACAAGCTTCAGCACATTAGAAACAGCTTGTTGCAGCTTGTAGACATTTGGGGGCGCTAGAGCATGGCAGGTGAAAGCAGGATTTACCTTTCACTGAAGGTGAAATCGGACACACATTTTTAAGACACAGAGCTACGGGCATTTGCTGTTTCTCTTCAAGATTTGAGTTTACGAAATGAACATTAACTACCATCAACTGATTTAGCAATAAGCTCTGTCGTATTTACCACTCACAGCCCACTTGGGATTATAAACAGATTAAACACACATTAAATTAGGTAAGTAAAACTCACCTTAACCCACACAAGGAAATTCTGTTGTATTTCAAGGATTTTACAAAGTATTATTGACATAGAATCCCCAAATCCGAAACAAAAAGCTAACTAGCAGCATATTGACAAAGAACATTATGCAAATATTGCTCTAAATACACTATAATTAAAACTATAGACCCTTTAAAGTGTTTGTCATACGGAATGTTCAAATTTCCGGAATGGAGGCAACTGGAGCAAAAGTGAGTTAACTTTACACAAAAGTGTGATTTGTGGTGAGGAATAGAATGGTTTTGAGCATATAATGGAAAAACTATTGTGGTCATCAACATTTCTGTAAGGACTTGTCCAGTAAAACCTAAAAATCAAGAATTTTAACTCCAATCAAAAATCTAACTGTATACTAATGTGTACATTAAATAAACATACAATGTGAGATAAATTCACTAATGTTTCCTAACCATGCTCTGACATTACCTACATGTAGCAGAGTGGTTGTCATTTGCTAAAGTCATCATAATTTGTGATATTTTGTGGTTAATGTTAATTTCTTCATTGAAATATATTATGATTTTGCCTCTAGTTGACAACATTCCGGAATTTTAGAATGTTTTGTTTACAAACTTTTAAGGGGTCTAGCCATGGACTTAATTCTCAATAATCTACAAATTCTTAATGTGGATGTATTGATAGTTGATTTAAATAGTAAGGATATTCTTCTTTAATGTATAAGTTAAGTAAATATTTATAACTTATAACTCTATAACAATTTAATGTAACCTATAATACCATGTTGCATGTGTACAGAAGACCACAGTGCTGTAGAGAGACTAGGGATGGGACAACATACAATAATATCGCTTATCGCAATAAAAACACTGACAATTTATTGATCGTGGCTATTTTTATTATTGTGATAATCGTTCATCGCAATAATCGTCATTTATTTGCACCTCAATGCCCTTTAGACCTTACTTGAACAGATCATTAATTGTATTAAGTAAGTAGCCTATAAAGCTCAAGTGATATTAGTGTCAACCTACAATAAAATGTACTGTTGAGATTCTAAACTAGCATTTTAGACGCTTTTTAAACTGGTACATATTGTTTTTTTAATTATCATGATATTGTCGTTAATCGCAATTATAATGGCTACAATAATCGTGAGACAAAATTGAATATTGTCATATGCCTAAGACAGACTGACCTGTTCTTTGAGTAGCAGGGCCATACGGTCACACATCTGGTTCCCATCGATGGAGGTGAGAGCAATGTAGAGGAACAGCCCATAGAGGACAGGTTTGGGGATCCACTGCAGTGGGATTGGCAGCAGCAGGACGGACACCCCAATGAAGATGTTGGCAGCAAGAGAGGTGAGCCTGGTCTCCTTAACCTGCACAATACTGGACACAGAGAGCATATACAAGTCAATCAATGAGGAGAACTCACCAATATCAATTAGGGCTGCAACTAACAATTAATTTGATAATCGATTAGCATTAGATTAATCGATTAATTGAACCATCTCGGACCCTGAAAACATCAGGAACAGGCCTTCTGCTGGAGCCCAAAGTCAGAACTAAACCAGGACTTAACCAGGACTAAACCAGGTCTAAACCAGGACTAAACACAGGTCTTCTGCTGGTGCCCAAAGTCAGGACTAAACACGGTGAAGCGTGGTTTTAAGCCTTCTGGAATTTTCTGGAATAGTATCCCTGAAGATGTTATGAACAATGTTTAAGTCTTTTATTTTCTTTTTTTTTTTTTTTATTGAATTAATCTTAACTGTACTGACTATTGTGTAAATTGTACCCAATACTTTAACTTGTCTTTATTTCTGTAAAGCACCTTGAATTGCCTTGTGTATGAAATGTGCCAAACAAAAAAGGGTGAAACAGGTGAAGCTAAAACTATACCACCTGAGGACTTCTGGATAGAGCATATTATCAGACAAAGAAGGTTTTTTAACTTACGAAATGTATAGAATTTATGTACAGTTTTGCCCTAATTACTGGTCTGTGTGGGTTGTTCTCTCAGCAAATGTCATGTTTAGAGTCGGTATACTCCAGTTAACAATTATTCGATTACTACATTAGTTGATAATTATTCCACATTTAATCCGCTTAGTTGTTTCAGCCCTAATATCAATAGAAGCATCATTTCACTTCAGGCAAAAATAAGTCTCTTCAAGTTTAGACACAGTCATATTAACAGTGTTTTGGCCCGTTTTTAGTTAACCATGTGATAAATCTAGGCTGACATAATCCCTCTGCAAAGCCACACCTTTTTTTTTTTAACCAAGTTTTTATTTATTTTATATTATGCAGCATAACAAAAACACTTACAGAACAAACAAACAAACAAAATAAATAAAT